>JAJMFV010000002.1:0-310267 GCA_030568425.1 Ambrosiozyma llanquihuensis | reverse complement strand
TTTTGCTGTGCTGTGTTCGTTTGGGATCCCACAACCATTAATACGGGGTTGCCCCAACTTGGAAGGGGACCTGTAGGAACACGAGGGGAATGTGAGCTGGTACCTGAACTTTTGAATATGCCTGGAGCAACAGTTGCCGCAGCTGTGCTTGTTAAACCTGCATGTAAGGCGGATTGTGATCTCCTGCTGCGCGGTTAACAGCGCCAACAATAAGAGTGTGCAGAGACGTTTCCTTGCTTAGCGCCCCCAACGTCAACCTGCTGGGTCTCTCCTCTTTCTTCCAGTTGCCAAAGCTCAGTTTGCTGGATTGCCAACGCAATGGGCAGCACATATTGCAAATGTTTCAAATGGAAATTGAGATGATGTCTGGTGTATTAACTTAGTCTTCTGAGTGTTGCGAATGGAACAGTGGTGACGTTTCAGGGAAAAATTTAAGATTTACCACTGCCAACATCCACCCGTTGTTGCTCGCAATTACCAAAACGGCAATGCAATGATGGCCTTGGATACTAAACTGTTACTAAGCTGAAATACACGTCCTTTCAAAAAATATTAATTGGGCTTTCAAAATCTTATTGACAATTTGGTAACTTTTAGACCTCTCTTTCTCCCTGTCTCTTTCCACCTATATCTTATTTCGTTTTTTAGTCTTATTTTCATCCCTTGTGTTGTTTCACTACTACTTATGTATTACTGTAAAAAAGCCTAAAACAACACACAGAGGACATCTATTAATAGATGATAAAATAGTATTCTTATCCAAATGGAGTAATGTCTCTCCATAAAACAGTCTTCTCGGTCATACCTTATTGTATTGCCAGTGTCTTAAAGAGGACACGACCACTTATGGTTATTCAAACTGACAAGTGTTATGTCTCATCCAGCAAGAGAAACAAGCGGGTACAGGTGAAGGCGAAGGCATGGTGAAATGAAAGACATGTCAGGTACTTCAAGTTCTTTTTGCAAACGTCGCTCTGGTTTTATTATTGTATTGATATTTCCGAAATCTAATGGATCCATCCAATTGACAACAAAAACACATTGTGTCTGTAGAAAGGGGTACCTTACTTCATTCAGTTATTTTATTGTTCCGTCAATGTCTATAACAATTATTATTATGTTCTCCAATTGACCTTTTGGTTGTTTTCCCATAAAAAATAAATCATTGAATAAGGTTAGGCTTTTTGCGTGGTTCAACTGATCGTCTGATAAAACTTGTTGTAAAAATGCTTTTGTTTCTAAAAGTGGAAAGTTTCATTGATGTAAATACAGTGATGACCAGCTCATATAAGGTTGTATTTTTCTTTGGGCTGTAATCTGAACTGCTTAATAAAGTATTTCCCCAAGCTTTGAATAATTAGCAATCAAAATCATAAAAAATAGCCTACTGATGGTCATTCGTTGTTGCTTTCTGCTATATGGTACTATACCATGTAACCTGTACATAATTCAAGCATCAGCATCCTGGCCTTAAATTTTCAGCAACTCCTACCTACATGTTTTTGATGCAAATCAAAGATAACTAACTTGTTGAATTACAGTTAGTGTTCCAGTGGTAACTAGTCCATAGTTGTCGTAAATGACTCTTGAACATCTTTCATTGATATCCAGCAATGTAAAAACAAGAAACTACCCTGAAAGCCCTTTGGTTGCTCCATAGATTTTTGCCAAGTAATTCCAAAGTCATGACACCAAAGGCGAAGATACAGGTAAGTTAAAGAAATCTGCTAACCGAAATCATTTTCAAGGATACTAAACTCCTCATAGTACGGTAACACCATATGAAAATATTCAATTGACAAGGAGGCTATTTAGTTTCGGAAAGTCATCGGCTCGGATTGAGTACACTACTACATGGTATAGTGTTGGCTTGATTCAGGTAGTGGGAAGTTGTTGGAGATGCAAGTCATAACTCCCAAATTGGACAGCTTTTTTTGAAGGTGTACGTCAGCAAAATTTAAATTTTAAAATTTAAAACACAAGGAGAAGTCTGGCTCTAGCACTTTTCTCTTCGGTAAACTCTTGTTGTTTTTTAGTTTGGTATATCTGTTGTGCCACTTTCGTTTTACTTATTTTCTCTGAAATCTCGGTTTCTTTCCGTTATTCTATTACCTGTGTCTCTTCATGCCCAGTTGCCGAAATTTAAGATCGGCTGCCCAAGCCAGATTAAGCAAACCAAAGTGAGTTTTCGTAAGCACTTATTTTCACAGCTCAACAAAAAATCTCATGTCTTCTCAAAACCAAAGGAGGCAGAAAACACCTCATTCTTGATTTTGTTAATTAGGAGTAGATATTTTTTAGATAGCTTGTAGGTTAGCATAATTGTATACATAGGTTGCACCACTCCAACTTTAATTTGACCAAATCAAAGCAACCAATAAGAGTTTGGTGCATCCGAAGTTGGGCTGCAAAAGGTAAAATTCAATAAAAAAGCTTTATTTTGTCGTGTAGATACAACAGAAAATACATTGACGACGTATCAAACAAACCTGAAGCCCGTTCTAGCTTCCTTTAAGTACAAATGGCACTGTATAGTCTCGCAACCAATATCAAAAGAGACTAAGCCTAAATTCTGGTAAACTTTTTATCTATTACTAGCTTCAAAAAGAGTAACTACAAAATATTGACCATCACCTCTAGGAGAAACTTTAAGTGTTTCACAACATAGCCCAATACATGAAAATCCAGTTAGCCTATCTGGGTATTGTCGAACGTGAGCCCTCTTTCCAGTTCTTTACTACTGAGTAAGAAGTCAGATAACCAACAAGTAAATTGAAATGGCTAAGACACCCAACAAGACTATTTTGTGCCAAAATATGGATGCATCCTACTTGTATAAGATAACAAAACTCGAAGGAGATGTATGAGAGGGAACTAATTCACGTTAATTTAATTTCCGGTGACATAAATCTCCATCAAGTGAGTGGTGATATCAACGCTTCCTGTCTTTCTCAGATACCAACTTCATCACTCACTAGTTAATCTAATTGAGTATACATAGTAAACTTCCTAGTTCAACATTATGAGTTGCATTGTAATTGTTTTGGTAATTTTTATCACTTGGAAATCAAGTTACAATCAAATTCCATGATCTTCAGCGATCACCGTGTATCTGATATTTGTGGATATCTTTAAGTAGCAGACTTTAAAATTCAAAAAGCTTTGTTTTTTTGAGGATAGTAGAAGACTAGAGACAATCTTCCACTTTTTAGATTTATAAAAGTAGCTACATTTAAGAAATCAAATTCAATAATCAAACTAATCATAGTTCTAAAAGTTTCAAAAAGTGATCAGATTGATTTTCTAATCTTCTTTAAATGAGCTGAGTGACTATGAAAAATACTATTCTTTACAAATTTGAATAGCTATTTGCTGAATGAGTTCCAATATCCATTGAAAATGAGCTACATATTGATGTTGGGTGCTCAGGATAGCAAAATAAGGGTACAAAACAGGGGTAAAAATGCACCGCCTTGTTCGCAAAAAGTAAAGCTCGAATCAAACCATGCAACTTAAAAAGTAATAACTGGAGGGTTGGCCGAGTGGTCTAAGGCGGTAGACTTAAGATCTACTGGACATTGTCCGCGCGAGTTCGAACCTCGCATCCTTCATTATTTTTTTGCGTTTACTATCAAAAGGATATTCAAAATCCTACTTGAATGGTTTGCAATGACAATAGCAACTGTCACGGCAGTCAGCTCTTTTTTTTTTACTTTACGTATGATGTACAGATGATATACAATATACAAATAATGATCATAATATAATAGCTATTTACAATGTGGAAACAAAAAAAAACAAAAGAAGTCAGATGAAAGAACAAATACACACATGAGGTGATTTTAACATCAGGGAATATGGGGGATATATCTATATATATGAGATGATACTGAAATGAGATAGTAAACTATTCAAGCAAATAGATCATTTTACCAGCAGCATCGAATCCGATCTTTCTATCTTTTCTGTTATCTCTAAGTGATTTACCATATCTGTAACCAACTTGACCAACCTTTGCATCTGTGAATCTGAATGCACTTCTATCACCTTCCTTTACTTGTGCAACAAAAGTCTTAGCTTCATATTTCTTAGTGGTGTTTTCAGCATGGGATGAATGGTCACCTCCTTCAGATAATCTCTTCAAAGTAAGAGCAGCAGGTTCCAAATCAAACTCCTTTGCTGCATCAATTGGACCAAATGGTTCAGATTCAGCAATTGTTAAGAATCTGGAAGTTAATGTCTTTTGAGGAACTGGAATTTCAGTTAAATTCTCAGCATGTTGATCCTGTTCGTACAGTGGGAACATCTTGTACAAGACTTTGCTCATATTTTGCAAATCAGCAGTGATCAAATTATTTTCAGTCCATTCTTTTTCCACCTGATCTAATCTTAAGATGGCTTCTATTCTTTGGATCTTCAAACCGTATTTCAAAGCAACTCTTTGAGACGATAATTTGAGGTCGATGACATCGCTAATTATATCTTTTTTCATCTTTTCGGAAATTTGAAGGTTGGTGAAACATTTGTTGTTATAAGGGAAAGGTTGTAATTCATTTTTGGATCTTCTTCCTCCATCATCGGCTTCTACTCTAGCGGCAAAACCTGCT
The DNA here is from genome assembly GCA_030568425.1 of Ambrosiozyma llanquihuensis. Taxonomy (NCBI): domain Eukaryota; kingdom Fungi; phylum Ascomycota; class Pichiomycetes; order Pichiales; family Pichiaceae; genus Ambrosiozyma; species Ambrosiozyma llanquihuensis. The sequence continues at coordinate 305,660 of JAJMFV010000002.1, read as the reverse complement.
GTCTTTTCTTGTGTTTGGATTAAAGCATTTCCTCTTTCTTTCATTGGATCGATATAATTCGTAGTATGATCTTGCTTTGGGTAGGTATACTTATTTAATAGATATTGACCTTTATAATTTTTTGGACCAAAAAATTCATCCATCAATCTCTTTGGAATAGTTTGTTTTCTATGGCCTCTTGTAGGTGGAGTGTTACCTGCTTTGAAATATCTTGGATACGCCAAGTATCTTCTATAACGAACTTGTGTGATTTGAGAACCTGTAGATTTGACGGCCTGGACAGAACTTTCGTTCACCACACCTGTTATTTGTCTGGACAACAACATTCTTCAATTAAGATATATATGTATATGGAGTGGTAAATTGACGAGCCTTTGGAACAGTGAAAGTACACTTGTTGAACCAGCCAGTTCTGTGTCTTTTTTGCATCTTCTTTTGGATGAGAATTTCCATCTGCGCACTGCGAAACTGGAAAATTTTGGCGGAGAAGGAGATGGTTACGCACCACTGTCCGACAGTTGGCCAATCTCTTTACACCCACTTAACGAGACACACTACAAGACAAGTCAAGACTGTAGTCAAGACTATGGATTCCGACTGGGTGAACTTGAAAGAGATAGGCTGTCTACATTTGACTTAACGAGTTTGTGGGCACCAATAGAATGCAAACAGTATGGCACCTCACTATGGCCAGGGATCACCTCACCCTGAACATTTCCACACTGAGTAGAGAATTTGGCCATATACGCTGAAAATATAAGACATGATTATCTTTCTACTATTTGATAAAAGTCATTGATACAATGCTGATTTTCATGGGAGGGTTTTTGAGACAGAGTAATTATTATTATTATTTTTTGTTTTTGTAAATGAAAAATCCGAAATAAAAGAAAAACCAAAATAGAAGAAGAAAAAGAACCTAATATACAAGAAGAAGAAGATGAAGAAGTTATTTAATAAAGAAAAGAAAATGTTAGCAAAAATTGATGATTGAGAGAGAGACTAATTTGAATCTTCTTTGCTTAACAAGTAACTAAATCGACAACATCCAAGTAAACAGGAGAACATTGATCACCAATACTTTCATCGTACAAGTTGTAGAATGAACCAGATAGACATTGGTAGAAAACAGTGGTGTTACCAATAGCTAACTTACCTTCATCGGTAATAGACCAACCAGCAGCATAAATTGCACCAGCTTGTGGAGGTGGACCATCGAATTGGAATTGTCTGTTGGCAACAATGGAACCGATTCTACCTTTGATATCAGTCAAGATGGAATTGTTAAGGGTCATGGACAAAGCATCACTAGACCAACAGGAAACAGAGTTGACAGGGTTAGATGAATCGTCTAAAGCTGCTTCTTCAGCGGTGTCGGTGGCAGATTGAACTTGACCATCGCTGATTTGAGAAGCATTTGAAACGGTCTTGGTGGCGGAAGTGGCTTGGATTTGACCATCGCTGATTTGTGTGACGACAGCAGCAGAAGAGGTGGTGGTTGTTGTATCAGCTTGAATTTGACCATCACCGATTTGTGTCACGACAGCAGCAGCAGAGGTCTTTGAAGTGGTAGTGGTAGTATCAGCTTGAATTTGACCATCACCGATTTGTGTCACGACAGCAGCAGCGGTAGTCTTTGAAGTTGTGGTGGTAGTATCAGCTTGAATTTGACCATCACCGATTTGTGTCACGACAGCAGCAGCGGTAGTCTTTGAAGTTGTGGTGGTAGTATCAGCTTGAATTTGACCATCACCAATTTGGGTGACAACAGCAGCAGCGGTAGTCTTTGAAGTTGTGGTGGTAGTATCAGCTTGGATTTGACCATCACCAATTTGGGTGACAACAGCAGCAGCGGTAGTCTTTGAAGTGGTAGTGGTAGTATCAGCTTGAATTTGACCATCACCAATCTGTGTCACAACAGCAGCAGCGGTAGTCTTTGAAGTGGTAGTGGTAGTGGCTTGAATTTGACCATCACCAATCTGAGTAACAACATCTCTCTTCTTCAAAGCAGCTGAAGTAGTGGTTGTAGCTGTGGTAGCTGGGTTGATTTGAATACCGAAAGTGTATGAATAATCAGTGATGGTACCGGCGTATGAACCTTCAGGTGTCAAAGTTGACCATGGTTCAGATGGGACGTAGTAAGCTAGAGCATTTGAAGCTAAACCTAAAGCACCTAAAACTGAGTATCTGTATTGCATTTTGTGATATGTGTATGTATTAATGAGTTTGTGTTCGAAACGATTTGAATTTGAATCTTGTTATAAGATTGATGATTTCGTTGTTGTTTGATGATCAGATCAAAAAAGATAAATTAATAACTTTGAAAACTATTTGGATAACGAGAGATTCAACCTCATATTTATACCAAAACCAAACTCTGATCCAACCGACCAAACTAAGCCAACTAAGCCAGCTGATCCAGCTAAATCAAGTACATCTGGGGAAATCTAAAAAAAGAACACCAAAAAACACCAAACAACGCCAAAAACCACACTGCCTCATTCAAGATGGCTGGGTTCAACTTTAAAACAATAAGATCAATTGCCTATTCGGGAAACCCGCAAACTTCTCACGCAGCAAAACATGAAATGACATCTGCGGCTCACCGCAACATCCGATGAGCTCAACCAACACCAGCAACACCACCATACAAGCTAGCAAAGACACATCACATGACAGTGTGACAACAACATTACAACATTACAACATTACAACATTACAATTCCACTCATACACCCACTCACAAACCCACTCATTCCCACATCAACACCAACCAAATGCAAAGTTAGAGTGATGAGAGTGATGGAGTTTCAAGAGCAAGCCACAACAGCGGCCATGCGGCGCGCACGGTGTGGCTTGAAGATGCATCGAAACACGCGAAGAAAACCAGCCATTTTTCAGTGATGATTTGATCTGATCTGATCTGATCTGATCTGATCTGTGATGATCTGTGATGATCTGTGATGATCTGGGGTGAGCTGGGTTGTTATGGGTGTGATTTGGGTTGTTATGGGTTGTTATGGGTTGTTATGGGTTGTTATGGGTTGTAATGGGTTGCGATGGGTTGATTTGGATTGTGATGGGTTGATTTGAGCTGTGATGAGATAGCTGGTTTGAGGGCTTTACCACTCTTCGTGCACTGGACAAAATCGGGGTAGCGACTACAGAGAGCACTAGTATTAAAATGTGAATTCTACTACAAAGACCGTTTACTACCCATATATCGCTTACTGATCAACTTGCACTTCTTGACGTATATGTACACTATTTTAGTAGTTTCAAACTCATTTCGAAACGCCAGCTATTAACAACAAACAAGGTAACAACATCTTCAGTTCATTCAAGTTCAATATATATTTACAATAACAATGACATAAACAACATAAAAAAAAGACCAATACACAAGGCCAAAAAACAAAAACCATGCATCAACAGCCTTGCCAAGCCACTCATGACAACTTCTTCAAAACCTCATCACTTTTCTGAAACTTTTCACGATCTTCAACAGAACCCCTATTCAACATCCCTTGCAAACTATCAGAATACGAAGCTTTTGTATTGAATGGACTATTATGCAACTTCACAGTCTTAAAATAATCATTGTAAATATCACCACTATGCGAACCCAATGCTGAATTAATAAAGAAATCCGAAAGTTTGAAAGAGTCAGTTAAACCAATAACTTGGTCTCTAACTTCACCCAACAATCCTTCATAACTAATCTTAAGGATTTTGAAATTGTCACTGGATATGATACCATGTTGTAAGAACAATGAACCGAATGTTTCAATGTTTGAAAGGGCAAAGATTTGGGCAAGTTTAACAAGATACTTATCCACATCACCATTTGAATTTGGATTTAATTCATTGATTCTTTTGATCCAGTTGAATAGGATGTATCTAACTGCATATAATTTCGAAAGATTTAATTTTTCAGAAGCAATGGCATCCCAATCATTACCATTCTTTTCCAAAGTTTCAATTGCACCCAATCCGATTCTTAATATAACACAATTGAAACTATTCAATAATTCATTCAAATGATTCAAATTATCCTTGTTTAAAACTTCACCAATTTTGGAAGAATCAGTAAGAAATGAATATGCTCCTTTAACATGTTTACCTGATTTCAAACTAGTGAGAATTTTTTGAATGGTGATTCTTCCACTATTCTGAGCCAACACGTTATTATCACCTTCCCAAGTACATTGCACTGCATGATCTTCAAAACCTTTTGCAAATCCACTATATGATGAATAACCATGTCCACCACAAGATTGACGACATTCTTCAATCAAATTAAGACATGTCCAAGTACAAGTTGATTTCAACGATGCAGAATCACCAAATAAACCTTTCAATTTATCAATTGCAACTTTCAAGATTTCAAAATCTTGTTTTTTAACACCTTCATCCAAACTTTCTAAAGTTTCCTTGTATTCATTTTGAATCTGATATGAAGCCACACCCATTGCATAAGTCCATGCCAAATATGGAATCAATCTACGTTGATGAAGAGGATAATTAATTAGTTGATTTTCTGAATCTGAACCTTTTTTTTTAAATTGCCGTCTACCAACGGAATATCTTAATGCAATGGTAACGAATCTTTCAGAAGTTCTAAATGAATCAGTAACCATTGTAACTCTACCTCCAAGCAAAGCACCATAAGCCAATTGAGCCAAAGGAGGTTCAACAACATCACCTTCTTCATCAATTGATGTGAATTTCGAAAGCATATATTCTTTTGGGATTTCAACGTTTGTAAATTGGATCCAACCATTATCAATACCATCTCTACCCATCTTGGCACCAATATCACCAATTGTGATACCAGGATATAAATCATGATTGTTATCTCTTAATGGAACAACAAAAGTTTTAACACCATGGTCTTTACCATTTGAAATCAATCTTGCAAAGCAAACAGTATGAGTTGCAGAATGAGCAGCACCACCGATCCACCATTTAGTTGCACCAACATGAGGAGTATTGATGAAAAAAGATTGTCTTTTTTTATCAAAAGTGGCAGTAGTTTCTAAACCAGCAACGTTTGAACCATGAGCCAATTCAGTCATTGCAAAACATCCATAAATATCCTTGATAAAGATTGCACCTCTTTCAATGGCCCAATAATTGAATTGATCTTCAGTTCCTGTACCTCTAATGGCACCTAAAAATAAACCCAAATGAACACCGATTCTAGTTCCAAGTTGTGGGTCAACAATAGCAATCAAATTCAATCTATTTTGAAAAGTTTGATAATTTGGAGAATCATTCTCCATATATTTGGCCAATCTTGCAATTTTTGTTGCAGTGATTGAACGATGTTGATCTTTTGAGTATTCATAGTAGTTTGAATCAGTGTTTAAGATTGGGTCTCTTTCAATCTGTTGTAGCAATTTCAAAGTTTCCAAGCTTTCATGTTCGGAGCCTTCCAAGAACTGGTGCATTTTGTTGAGGTCAAAATTTGTTTTCAAGCGTTCAGCCCAGATCAAGTCTGAAGGGTTTGGGGCGGAAGCGTGGGGGAGGACAGTAGTTGACATTATGTAGTTAGTGTGTGTATCTTAGTGTAATAGGGAGAGGGAGAGGGAGTGGTGAAGATGAAGATGAAGATGAAGATGAAGAAAAGATAGAGATATATACAGGGATATGGATATTTATATAGAGTTACCATTGAAAAAGGAAAAGGAAAAGGAAAAGGGAGCAGAAGAGATGATGCGATGAGCATGTGAAAGTGTCTGCGCGGAGAGAAGAGAAGAGAAGAGAAGAGAGTGTGGGGTAGAAATGGCAATGGCAATTGGCACATGCTGAATCTCCTCTCCTCTCCTCTCTCCACGCTGATTGGCTGATCTCTCTGTCTCTCTAATCTCTCTAATCATTACACCACTTCACTATAATCACACTATAATCACTCACTGCGAGTTACTCGGTGTAACTGAATCACTCGCTTCTCTTCTCTTCTCTTCTCACTTCTCGCTCGGTCTCTCGGTCTCTCTTGCTCCTGCTACTCGCACGCCGATCGACGCGTCGCCCTTTTCTCTCTTCTCTCTCGTCTTTCCGGGAGCGTTTCCCAGAATGGAACCCCGTTGTGGAAACGAACAACGAACCATTTTCCAACACACACAACTGAAAACAGGTCGTTTGCCGTATACAACATCACCATCCCACCTATTCTATATAAATTCACCATTCACCACCCAAATTCCTCTTCTCTTTGATTTTCCACAAATCCCTTATTTCACATAATAATGGATTCAATCGCCTTATACATCCAACAAACTATCCTACCTTCTCTAGAACAAAACATTGATTTCAAAGGTCAAGAACTGGTTATCCACTACTCAAAACTACTTATCATATTCGGCTCAACTTTATCATTCCTAGTTGGCTTTCTATACCAAGATATATCACTCACCGTCTACATCTTTGGAATCTTCTGTATCCTTACTTTCTTAATCACTTTACCTGCTTATCCAATCTACAATAGACATCCAGTCAAATTCCTAACCCCAAAACAACCCTCTTCATCCTTCCCATCAGACTCAAAAATTGAAATTGAATTGCAATAAACAATGACTTCTTCTTCTACTTCCTCTACTTCCTCTTCTTCCTCCTCCTTATTCTTGGGCTTTGATTTATCAACACAACAGTTGAAAATCATTGCCTCCTATTCAAACCTCAAACACTTCAAAACATACCGTGTCGATTTCGACTCTGAACTATCCAAATACGGCATCAAAAAAGGTGTCATCAACATCGAAAAAACAGGTGAAATTTATGCCCCTGTGGAAATGTGGATCGAAGCACTGGACTTGTGCTTCACAAAGATGAAAGATGATTCATTCCCATTTGCAAATGTTAAATCAATGAGTGGTTCATGCCAACAGCATGGTTCAGTTTATTGGTCTTCTCAAGCACCAACAATCTTAAAAAATTTATCCTCTTCAAAACTTTTAAAAGATCAACTTTGTCCCAATGCATTCACTTTCCAAACTTCTCCAAATTGGCAAGATCATTCAACTGGACCTGAAATAGATATCTTTGAAAAAGCAAAAGGTGGTGCTATGAAACTTGCTGAATTAACAGGTTCAAGAGCTCATTATAGATTCACTGGTGCTCAAATCCGTAAACTTGCAACTAGACAAGATCCAAAAAAATATCATGATACTTATCGAATCTCTTTAATTTCAAGTTTCTTAAGTTCCCTATTATGTTCAAAGATCACCAAAATTGAAGAATCTGATGCTTGTGGTATGAATCTTTATGATATCAAGAATTCAAAATATGATGATGATTTATTATCAGTGGCAGCAGGTGTTTCACCAGAAATTGATGGATCAACACAACTTGAAAAATTACAAGGTGTTGAAGAATTAAAATCCAAATTATTACAAGTTGAACCGGTTGGATCTCAATCAATTGGTGAAATCGGTACTTATTTCATTGAAAAATATGGTTTCAATAAAAATTGTCAAATAAATTCATTCACAGGTGATAATTTGGCAACCATCATAGCATTACCATTAGCTAAAAATGACATCTTGGTTTCAATGGGAACATCAACAACAATATTACTAGTTACAAACCAATACAAACCATCTCCAAACTATCACATCTTTAAACATCCAACTATGACTGATCATTATATGGGAATGTTATGCTATTGTAATGGTGCTTTGGCAAGAGAACAAATCAGAGACAAGATCAATGAATCTTATAACATTACAAATTCCAAATCATGGGATAAATTCAATGAGATATTGGATTTGGCAAAACCATTGAATGGTAAATTGGAATTGGGAATCCATTTCCCACTTGGTGAAATCATACCAAATGCCAAACCATGCGAACGTCGTTTCAAATTCAATTTGGAAACTAATGAATTGGAAGAATTGATTGTTCCTTGGTCATTGGAAGAAGATGTTGCATCGATAATTGAATCACAAGCTTTGAGTTGTAGATTGCGTGCTGGACCAATGCTTGATTCAACAAATACAAACACCAAAACAGAGTTTACCACAACCTCCACAACCACCACCACCTCAACCACCACGGATCACGATCAACAGACACTTCAAAGACTATCGAAATTCGGACCGATCAAATCAGACAACACAACACAATCAAAATCTGCAACTTTGTCAAAACCAAATAAGATCTTTTATGTGGGTGGATCATCACAAAATAAATCAATTTTGAATAAGTATAGTTCGATATTGGGTGCAACTCAAGGAAATTATAAGATTGATTTGAGTGATGCATGTGCTTTGGGTGGTTGTTATAAAGCTATTTGGTCGTACCAACAAAACCAAAACCAAAACCAAAACCCAGAACAACAAACCCAAACAGCAAACCCAGAACAACAAAACTCATTGCAAAACCCCAAACAAAACCCCAAGCAAAACCCATTGCAAAACCCCCAGCAAAACTCCCAAAACTTATCACAAGATTACGATATATGGCTGAATGAAAATTTCAACTGGAATGAAGGAATTGAAAATTTGAAAGGGTATGTTGATCTATGGGATGAGTATGTTGATGGTATTGGAATGTTAAGTTTGGCTGAACAAAGATTAGAAAGATAAGTTGATCTAGCATTTGTGTTATATTCACTTTTCTATTTTTATTTTTATTTTTTGTACCCTTTTTGTGTCATTTGTGTCATTTTTTATGTTTAAAATTGCTTTTTGTTTTTTGAGTTTCACTAATACGATTGTGCCCTCGTATATCACTTCTGCACGTAATTTTCTATCTACCAAAAAAAAACCTACTTTGAATTGAATGGTTGAATTGAATAAAACTTAATTAAATAAGGGTAACAAAAAAAGCAAGCAAATATGTAAAAACGAGGCCAAACAATGGTCATATTGATTACATCATTCATCACCATAATCCTCAGTTTCATCATCATCATCATCATCACTATTTTCCGTGGATAACCAACATTTGGCCCTCTCTATAGCTCTTTCCCAAAGCTTCCAAGCTTTTCTTCTATCTTTATCATTCATCTCAGCAACAAATTTATCACCAACATTTTTATTATCTCCATCAGATTCAACACCACCAATAATCAACTCAACTTCATTTAATGATTTATAAATCCCAACATCACGGCATAATCCAGAGGCAATTGCCGCTCCTAATGCAGTACATTCTGAATTTGATGATCGAATAACACTAACACAAGGACCTAAAAAATCAGCTTGAATCTGCATAACAATTCCGGATTTAGACATACCTCCATCAACATGTAAAGTGTTCAAAATGGTTGATGAACAAAGTTTACTATTACCAGTATCCAAAAAATCTGATGATTCACCAGAATCATTAACCATTGCTTTCAAAATCGCACGAACTTGAAAACAAACACCTTCAATTGCAGCCCTTGCAATATGAGCAGCTGTTGAATATTGTGTCAAACCAAATATAGTACCGGTTGTACCTGAATCCCAATACGGTGCAAACAAACCTGAAAATGCAGGAACAAATAAAACACCACCGGAATTAGCAGCAGTTGCAGCTAAAGGTCCAATATCAGATGCCTTATCAATCAGTTTCAAATTGTCACGTAACCATTGAACACATGATCCAGCAACAGCTATTGAACCTTCTAAACAATATTGTGGTTCATTACAAAATTCACCATCAATTTCAGAATCCAATTGATCAAACCAAAATCCAACAGTGGTAACCAAACCATGCTTTGAAATAAGCTTTGTATTTCCAGTGTTATAAAGTAAAAATGCACCAGTACCATATGTACATTTCGCATCACCTTTTCTTAAAGCCAGTTGGCCAACCAAAGAAGAAGATTGATCACCAAGACATCCAGTTATTGGAATATTTGTCAAATGTTCCTTTAACAATTTCAATTGATCTTCATCAATGTTTGATAATTTAACTCCTAATTTTCTAAAATCTGGAAATTCAAATGATCCATAATTGAATGAACTTGGTAAGATTTTAGGTAAATTTAATTTATTTCTATCTATATCCCAAAATTTCAACAATTCATCATCATAATCTTTCAATTCCAAATTCATCAAGTATGTTCTTGAAGCATTTGTTATATCGGTAACATATGAAGATTGTTTAGTCAAATTATAAATCAACCAAGTATCAACAGTACCAAACATCAAATCTTTAGAACCAGAATCATAACTTTTTTGAATTTCTTCAATATTCAAATAGAGCCACCTCCATTTCAATGCTGAGAAATAAGTTGATATTGGACATCCTGATCTATTTTGTAAATCCAACAATTTTTCTTCTGATTCCTTAGACACAATCTCATTAACCATTTTCAAAGTTCTTGTATCATTCCAAACAATACCATTATACATTGGTTTACCAGTTTTTTTGGACCATATGATTGTTGTTTCTCTCATATTGGCAATTCCAATTGAAACAATCTTATAGGTTTCATTTTTGGTGCTATCCAACAGTTCTTCACCATTGATGATTTCTAAAGTGGTAACCACAGAAGCTAAACAAAGTAAGACATTCGATATGATATGATTTGGATTACATTCAACCCAACCTGGATGTGGGAATGATAAAGTTGGATTCAAACTCAATTCTTCAATATCCAAAGATTTATCCTTCAAGTCAATGGCAATTCCCTCATTGGTGAAGATTGTAGGGGAGTTTCTCTTTGATGCAATTTGAGCTGATGTGGAATATTCAACTTGATGTTTGGCTATTTCTTTACCTTCTTTTGTGAATAGTATGACTCTAGTTGAGGTTGTTCCTATATCAATAGAACAAATCAAAGGAACTTCATTAACCATGATTTGTGTATACGTATAAATTTGCTATTTTCTTTCTATGTCTTTTTTTTCCCACTAATTGTTAACAGTAGATTAATCTTCTTAAGTTTGCTTATTCAATAGATTGCTGTTTTGCCATAATATAGTCATGTCAACGTAAAATTTTGAATAGGCGCACTCCAAAAAAAGAGACAAACAAAACGGCGAAAAAAGTGAGGAAAAATTTGAGTGGCTCGAATTTGCGGGGATTTTTGAAATTGGAATTTCTTACCCCACAAAATGGGCTCTCAATAGAGATAATCTGTTCCGAATACCTATAGTCTCAATATCGGTGCAAACAGAACTATCCAGACCATGGTTCTCTTCATTATTAGATGTTTGAGCGAGACTGAATTGATATAAGTTTTTTGCCCAATCCACAGTATCGTATTGGAGGTTGCATTCAGGAAAAACACGCATACCGATCAATAGTTTCATCTAGTTTCACCCGTATTCTAAACTTTTTGTGTATGACAGATAGGCAGCCATTGAAACACAGTTATGAAATAATATATCTTTTCTGATATGATAATCGAGCATCCCGAAAACTGTGAAACCAAGTTGTCTCGCGTACGTATCTAATGCTTCAACTCTCACTTGAGACCAGGTGTCATCTAATTCATCCTGATTGAGCAGATGTTTCACAATGGGAAATCTCATAGAAGGAGTAGTTGGATCCAATCTAATAACTTAGGAAACTTCAATTTGTTTCAGAATCTTTCCTTCAGATAATTTCAAGGTAAGAGAATTCTTTACAATTTGACCTCTAGAAAGCATATGTTCTGAAATTTTAACTTTATAATGATTACCAAGAAACTGATAGTACATGATTGACAAATCAGCTGTACTAATTTTCAGCATGTATTGGACATGATACTCAAAACAAGGTAAATGAACAATTCTCTTTTCTATTTCAACTCAGCAGATCTAAATACCGAATACACCACCATGTATGCCAGATTCATAACTGAACACTAATATTTATCGGCACCAATTCTTATGATCCGTATAAATTATTGATACATATTTCATAACATCAGAAAATCAAACTGTATAATTATGATGAGATGTTTGTGAGACATTTCTTTGGAAGATGAGGGAGAAGTATAACATCTAAGCAAATGAAGATACGACTTGTAACCCACCAAGATAATGAACCATATATATCAATCCAAAAAAGTCAGCCCAGAAGATGCGCAAGACATGATGGGATTGGTTTGGAAATGTTCCCACAAACTGAATCAAACAAGAAGTTGAATGTATATATCGATAATAATGTCATTCAGCTCTGAAACGGATTTCATCAGTAACAGTGGCACTTCCAGTGGTATGAAAGGTATCGGCAAAACACCTCTAACAGATTTTAGTAGTCAAGATCAATTTTCAATTGCAGTATATGAGAATGTTCAACTTCCAGGTGTTCAGATTAAGCCTGTGCGTCACCATTACCATTACCATCAGCCAGATTGAAGTTCTTTGTAGTATATGAGTACGATATCATATCAGTGTAGGAATAGCATCACTGTGTTTCTTTGTAGGATGTCCAACTTATTAATCAAAACAGCAAAATGGAAAAGGGGCAACAATATACAACAAATTTTGATGTTGTCTTTTGTTGAAGAAAAAAGGGGACAAAAAAAATTAATCTCAAATGACGTCATATTGCGTAATCGGTGACATAATCATCGCAGTGTTACTCATTATTCAATACACACTTTACACACTTTACACACTTTACACACAATTACACAAGATATCACCAGTTACACAAGTTAACAGTTATCAGTATCAGTTAACAGTATCAGTCATCATCATGAATACATCCACTTAAACGTATCCACTCGCCCAACTTCTCAGCAGGATCATTTAAACCAACACCCTTCTCATGATCAAAATTAACAAGCTCATCACAAACACCAATTGGTGAATAATCAATCGAATCAGAATTATAATCAACTTCACCCTTTTGATAAACTCGCAAAATATGAGAACCTTGTTGTTTTGTTAAATCATGATGTTTTCCAATTAGTTTCCTTCCTCTTAGATAATTCACTGATGTTTCCCCTGCTGCTGCTGCTGATGATGATGATAATGGTATACTCGAGGTTCCATTTTCTTGCTCACTCTTTAGTTGATCTCTGGCCTCACTTTCACCATCATTAGATTCAGCTTCTTTTGTTTCCAGTTGCAAGTGCCAAAATTGTGATGCAGTTTCTGACTTTCCTGTGAAGTCAATGTGCACAGGTAAGATATTGCACGTGTACTGCATTGGGCTTGATGAGGATGATTTGTAAGTAATTGAAGACATTGTTTATCCAGTAGATATAATCTCTATATCGTATTGTATTCTGTTATATTAAATTATATTATATTGTATTGTATCTTAGTGGATAGCATCGCAAGCTCGTGTAATTCTCCTAACGCGTTGTTTCCCTCTGCGATTCTCGGACCCAAAAAAAATCCATTTTCGCTGATTCAATTTCACCGACACACAAGTTTTGATATCAGATGAAAACCTTCAAGACAACTCTTCACCTCAACTCCCACCACAACCTACATAATTTATCGCTTCGAAGATGGTTTCTCCAATAGCACAATCATTCAAACACTACCCTCACGTGATATCAAAGTACGTCTCAAACCCGTTCCTCTCCCTCCCTTTCTCCCTCACAGAATACTAACAAAAAACTCCAAATCAGATGGTTCGATCCAATATTTGCGATATCTATCGGAATAGCATCATATTACGCATATGAGAAGAGAATAGGCAGAAAAGAAGGACATAACTTGAATGACTTACTTTTGAAAAAATATAACCTTTGGAAAGTTGAAAACAACAATTGAAATGGGGGAAGTAATTAATTTAAATGAGATAGTTTTTTTCAAAAAGAAATTAATGAAGTTTATATACAAGTTAAGACGATATGGTTTTTTGATACGGGATAATTAGCTTTTTTTTTTGTTGTTTTTGAGTGATATGTGTATATATGTTATGTTACCGATCAATACACTTGCATGATTATATAAAAAACTTCTCGGAAAAGATGGTTCAACCAAGCCAATGATTAAGCATGATATGAACTCAAGATAAGCAATGTGTTGTGCTTGGTGGGGGTGCTGTATCAGGCACCCGAAATACCTCAACCTAACTCTTCCCTAATTTGTTGTAGAAATCAGTAAGCTGCCAGGGAAATGCATATAAAAGAGGATTTTGTGCCGCATAAGAGTACGTGAACTTGAGTTTGGCATCTGACAATAGGTACTTTTGACCAGGAAAAAAGAGATGAATATAGTATCAATTGTTGTTACTTAGTCATACTTGTTATTACCATCCGAGACCACTTGAAAAAATGAAGATAAACCATAACAGAACATGGGCACACCGGAAGGGAGACAGAGCAGGTGTTGAGTTGATTGCACTGTAAGTCCAATTTAAAACATGGCACCATACAACAAACGTAAACCAAGAAGCTATAAATTCTATTGTCTAGTTCAGTGTGTCAAGACCGTACCAGATGAGCCATCATTACTACATAGTAATCACCACACCACACCACACCACACCACCGAAAAAACCTTCGTACAAGTAGTACAGCACAGTGATACCACAAGAATCACAAACAGTACCAAACAAGCAACACAGCACAAGCAGCACAACACAAACCGGCCACTAACCACCAACCAGCTACTACTACAATACTACCACAATACTACTAGAACATTACTACAATACTACTATAACACTACTACAAATTACATTACATTAGCAATTCATCTTATTGCACTTTACTTTGTGATTTGTGATTTATGATTTGAATTATTGGGTTGGGTCAGTTTAGGCTAATGTGATCTGGAGTGTAGTTGGGTAGGATTGACAAGTTGAATTAGATTAAAGTATAAAGTATGATAATACAATGTAAAAGATTAGAATGAAAAGAAAATAGAAACACTGAAAACTATACCAAACCATGTATATGAAAGAAAAATGCGAAAATGAGAAAGTGGTATTGGTAGTGACAGTTGTAGTGGCAGTGACAATGGCAGTGGCAGTTATAGGGAGTAATTAATTATAGCAAAAGCACACTTAAATCAATAAAGCAGCCATACCTAAAGCCAAAGCAGCAATTCCAGCAGGTCTAACGTTTTCAGCACCACCTTCATAAGCAGAAACACTACATGATGGACAAACTGTTTCAACTGTAGTGGAGACTGAAGTTTGGGTGTTTGTGGTTGCTGTGATGTTAGAGTAAGGTGCAACGGTGGTAGTTGAAGCAATTTCAGAAGAGGTAGCAGCGGTGGATGAAGCAACTTCAGATGAGGAGGAGGAGGATGAGGATGAGGATGAAGAACTCTTGACTAAAGTTAAAGCAATACAACCATCAGTAGCATCTGATGAGAAGTACATTAATTCATAAGAGGATGAAGAGTATTCATATGGATCAGAAGTGTTCTTACAAGCGTAAAAACCATCTGTGGAACCATTGTATTCCAAAACATCATCTGAAGTGAATGAAATGGTACCAGAAGAACTTGAAACAGTCAATTGAACATAACCACCAGTAGTTGCGAAAGTTTGATTGTATGTAGTCATAACATTTAAAATTTCATCACCGGTAAAAGTTAAACTTTGAGCACCGGTACCTAAGAAGAAATAGTTGATACCTGCACCTTCATGTAAGGATGAAATACCTTGACCGTTAATATCGGTGTTGTCAGATTTAACATAAAGTTCAATTGTCTCATCAGCAAAGACTCTTGAAGCCAAAGCTAAGATTAAAGCGGTTAAAGAGGATGTGAACTTCATTTTTGGTGGATGTATTAGTTGAATTATAGGGTAATAAGCGATTGTACTTGTTTATAATGAAGAAAGGAGGATAAGATAAAAGTAGGGTTTGAAGTATTACAACAAAAGGGGGAACACACCATCATATTTATATAGATTTGAAATGGGGTGGTTTGAAAATAAATGACTATTAATACCTACCCTGTTCAAGGTTCAAATTCGAATCATAACATACAAAGTTTAAAATTAGAAGCCTAACAGAGATACAAATACTGCAAAAGATGCACCAGAAGTGGGAAAATGGGTTAAAAATAGACCTGGCGCCGCTCTTGGGTGTGGATCTGATCACAAGTTCGGGAAGGCGATAGAGGGAAATGTGCGCACAAGGGACGGGAGTTGCAGCTGGTGCGTCTGGTGAAGGGGAAAGAAGCCTGAAACAATTGGGCTACTGGAGGCTTTTGCGCCGGCACAAGTGGCACAAGGGGCTTATCCTACACGTCTATATCTTAGTTGCATCTGCTTGTGGAGGCGATAAGTGGTGTATGGTGTATACTACTCTTACTTTACTAGTACATTACTCTTCCGTATACAGTCCAGGACGCCGCCACCTGACTTGCCATATCACAAACTCAATCCAAGCAGATCAAGTGGTTTGAGAGAGTTTGGAAAGTTTGTTAAGTTTCCCGGCGAAGAAGTTCTGTGCGGTGGGCAATTAAGTTCGGGAGAAACAGGGGAAACGGGGGAAAACTGCCGGAAACGGACGCTTTTGTGGCCAGTTGCGGAACTGGAATCTGAAAAGTTTTAGGTTTCACCGGGGACAAACAACAACCAGCAACCAAGAACCAACAACTGAGAGCTATTATTATACTGTATTGTTGGGCTGGTGGTGGTTGCTGGTAGTATTGTCTATTGTTGTTCACGTGTGTTGCCAAAAGTAATACAAAACAAAACAAAGAGATAAGCAAACACCACAAACATGAAGACTAAATATAGACAAGCACGATACACAGGCTACTCTACTATAGTGATGGCAACTTATACCACCACCACCACCAGTATTCTAAGAAAGATAGTACCACGCCAATACCCTTATATGATACCACTGTATGATTTTCTCTCCTTGATGAGCGGTGTAACAGCTGCGAGTGACCAGAATGAAGTCTCACCGAGTGGCACCACCCCTCTTCTTCTTCCACCTCTTTCTTCTTCCGCAACTGAATGTTGCATTTTCCCTCGTTCGCTGTTGAGTAAAGCCGCATTATCGCGGGTTGAGCAACCCCGCACTGTTGCACGGTGATAACACCCAATTAAGGAGAAAGGGTTTAAGAAGAAGAAGAAGAAGAAGAAGAAATGAGGATGTTCAGGTCCACCAGCCATGATACGATCTTGATAAAGCTAAGCTCATAATACATTGATCATCACGATTATACCACGTTTTTGTATAATTAATTAGATGTAGTCATCATGTCATCAACTTAACCTCTTGATAATTCACTTTTTTATGTACTTTGTTGTTGTTGTTGTTTACTCGAACGATGTGACTCAAAGGCTAGATCTCTGAGTTTAAACTTACTTCATTTACATACAAAAAGGTTATTACAATGGAAACACTTTACACTTCCTTCAAATACGTCATTGTGGTGTGTTGGTTGATGGATATTTAGTACACCCTTGAGCAACCATCTTTTTTTGGGTTATATCGGTAGCTTTGTTTTGTTTCTTTCGTGTTTCTGATATCAAATGTTTAGACATGATGAAATTGATACATAATCATATAGCGCCGTTCCTTTTGAATACAAGCCTGTTCTAATATCAACTGAGGTTAGATTATGGTATACCGTAGGCAACTTGAATTGGTGGCACATCATCCAATGAGTTGTAGATCCTTGGTGGTCATGTATTGTTTTGACATTAGGGATTAAGTTACAAAGGGTTAAGAAGCCTATAAACCGAACATTTCATCAACTGATTGGTAACACAAACAATAGCATATTCATTCAATGAGCTATGATAAAAGTAGTACAAGTAATGAAAGTTGAAAGTAAGCGAATTCAACCTACTTGTGATGAGCGTCATAGAAGCGTATAACAGCTCAATGAAATTACTGGAAGAGAAATCCTTGTCAACAGAGTAAAATGTACACTGAAAGTGAATAGATCCACTGTGAGTAACACTGCATAAACAATTCTGCCTTGGTACCCCACTAGAGGGAAACCACTAACGATATTGACACCTATCTCCAACCATCTGGTTCTGGAAGTAACAACTGACGAATTATTAGAGTGAAACAGAACCATCCAAAAAACTAATTCAAAACATACCAACACAAACACCCCAGCATCTTAACCTTCTTCAGTATATCCCTACTGACAACTTTCCATCACCACTCAGTACTTCCCTCCCCCCCCCCCCCCCCCTTATATCATCAAACCAATCTGATCCTCTTTTCAAAACCAAACAAAAAACCAGGATTATCGGAAATCAAAGCGGTGCAAAGATGAAGCTAACGGTGCAGGGATGCTTTCTCATACCAATCATACCAATTTGCCATTCGTGTAACCGAAACCGAAAGCCATACATAACCAGGGCCAAACTGAAAGACAATGGGAAAGAGTGGATGTTGAGATGTGGTTAGATTAGCCTATTCTAGCCCATTATAACATCGTAGTTTTCCCATATTATGGAAGTTGGAAGTTTTACATGTGTTTCTGGTGAGTACGGGCGTGGTGTGATTGTACATTTTCTAATCTTCCTAGTCCGATATTGATCAAATAGATAATGCAATATTCAAACTTACGCTGATACACGTTGATCAGTAGACTAGTCGCAGGTGTTTATTGTTGAGTCATTTAGTACGGTTGATATATGGTTGAGAATAAATGGAATCAGTCAGATAATTTGAATGTTAAAGTAAAAGATAGTAATAAAAAAGCCCAATAGAAAAGATTAATATATATATAGTAGATGGAAAGAAAGAAATCACACACACACTACGCTCAGTTGAACTCAGTTAAACCGATGCAGAAGCAGAAGCAGTGGCATTAGCACTAGCAAGTGGACCTAAAGTTGGATTCTTGATACTTCTCTTTGATCTGTAATCATTGATAGCACTCTTGATTGCATCTTCAGCCAACATTGAACAATGCAATTTAACAGGAGGCAAAGACAATTCTTTTGCAATTGTTGTGTTTTTAATATTTGAAGCTTCTTCCAAAGTCATACCTTTGACCAACTCAGTGGCAAATGAAGAGGAAGCAATTGCTGAACCACATCCAAATGTCTTGAATTTGACATCTTCGATGATTCCAGTCTCGTCATTGACTTGGATTTGTAGTCTCATGACATCACCACATGCTGGTGCACCAACTAAACCGGTACCAACGTTGGATAGGTTCTTGTCCATGGTACCAACGTTTCTTGGGTTTGAATAATGATCAATGACTTTTGGATGGTATGATCTTTTTGCTGTTATTTGGGAGAATGTTGATTTAGGTAAGGATCTTAAAGTGGAAGTGGAGTTTCTCAATGAGCCTCTAGCAACCATAGAAGCTTGGGTTGTGAATAATTTGGAAAACATTGTATATTGGAGAGGGGAGTTTAGAGATATAACTGGATAATAAGTATTTGGAATTTGGAAAATTGGTTGTATTGAAAGGTATCAATGAGTAATCAACGGTGTAAATAGATAATGATTATTCAGTTGAGTGTATAGGTGATGCTTATACGGTATGATAATCAGTTAAACTTGAAGTAATACAAGAAGATAAATAGTGTTTAATAAGGAGGGCAAAACAGAAGAGAACAAAACAAACAAAGAGACAAAGGAGGTTTGTCAAATTAGATGAAGTGCTTGATTAAAAAAGTGATGACTTTTTCCTTTTTCCTCTTTTTCCTTCTGTTTGGAGTATGAAAATTCGCTCCTGAGCGGCCGCTGATAGCGAGAACGGGGCAGAATTGTGTGGTGCTGGTGCACTGGTGTGGCCGAAAGAGGAAATTAGGCCGAGTGATTCACCAGAAATTAAGCGAGACGGCCCCGCAGATTGTTTTGTGCTCAGCGATTAGCAGCGGGTTGTCTGCCAGTTTGTCTTTGCTGCTCGCTAAGCACTTTGTCATCAACTCACGGGGATCTAGATTCTGCTGTTTGCACTGTTTCGAATGGTGTTACATAGCGTGATGTAGTTATTATTGATTTTTTGAAGTAGTAATTGAATGAGAGATTACTGCTCAATTGCACATCCTGTCCACAGCATTATGAAAATATCAGCTTTACAACAGCTTGGAAGAAAACTTTAAGCTCGGAAGCATGACCGAACATGCTTCCGCCGTGGTTTACTTCATGTCTACTATCTTCATTCTCACTATATCAGCCAGCCAAGTTCACTACACTTGCCTGTTTATTCTCTACTTTCTCTCTATATTTTACCTATATACAGAGGCACATTTTCATGTAATATTTTTGATTCATTGATGTAGAATGATGGGAAATAGTTCCACTTCTTTAATTCGTTGACCATGATTTGTGCAAACTCACCAACCGGTGCTGCCACCATCAAGGGCTCTCTCCAATAGTAGACCTCAATGGAATAGCTGCATCCCCGAAACTATTCAAGCATTAGTGTATAACTGAAGCACTCAAAAGATTATTTGCTGAGGGGAATCCCTCCTGGAGAAAGCTAAACTAAGCTTACATTCACTGCTAATCGTATCAATGGTGTTGAGGATCACGTCGCGTAATCTGAGCTTCTTTGATCAATACTAACTTGTTCAAGATTTGAACAATTGATGTCTACTATTTCTCTCTCTCTCTCTCTCTCTCACTTTTGTCTTTGTTACTCTACCAAATATCAGTTGAATATTGCAGATTACATGTTCACTTGTATATCTCACCAGTATGCCTTTCTCATTGCAAACACACAAAGTGGTGTACTGGTGCATTACCCAAACAGGCAATATATCCGCCCACTTTGTCCTTCTGTTTTTAGCCGCCGTCTCCCTCCACCAATTCTGCCAAATCTCAGTTTGCTGCTCTTTAGCGCGCATGCAGCTTTCCGATCAGCGAGTGAGACACTGAATCAACGTAAGCTCCGGGAGAGTAAAATACAATATAAAAAAATTTCATTTCTATTATCAACCTCATATCAACTGCCTTGATTTTACCCTTGATCTTCTTGTTATTGTATATACAAGACTTTGTCAATACTTATAATTACATATCATCGAAACAATTATAATGTCAGGTGATCAAAGACGTATGTATCGCTTATTAATGAGCATCAACCACAAGAGACGCCTTGTCCTATGATGGTATCATCAAATTGTTCTTTTTTACTAACTTTTTTAAATATGAAAATTATCATTGTAATTCAGCTTTACCATTTTCCTACCAATTCTTGGCCGGTGCCATTGCCGGTGTTTCTGAAATCCTGGTGATGTACCCATTGGACGTTGTCAAGACCAGAATCCAATTACAAGTTGGTTCAGGAGCCCAGGCCGAATACACAGGTGTTGTTGATTGTTTGACCAAGATTGTTAAAAATGAAGGTTTCTCAAGATTATATAGAGGTATTTCCGCTCCAATATTGATGGAGGCTCCTAAAAGAGCTACAAAATTCGCCGCCAATGATGAATGGGGAAAGGTTTACAGAAGAGCATTTGGTGTTGATAAGATGACCCAACCATTGGCTATTCTGACCGGTGCTACAGCCGGTGCCACAGAATCATTCGTTGTTGTTCCATTTGAATTGGTTAAGATTAGATTGCAAGATAGAACTTCCAAATATAACGGTGCCATGGATGTTGTTAGAACAATTCTTAAGAAAGAAGGTGTCTTGGCTTTTTATAACGGTTTAGAAGCAACTTTATGGAGACATATTGTTTGGAACGCAGGTTATTTCGGTGTTATTTTCCAAATCAGAACATTGCTACCTGAACCTCAAAGTTCTACTCAAAAGACTTTGAATGATTTAGCCTCTGGTGCAATTGGTGGTACTTTCGGTACCATGATGAACACTCCATTCGATGTTGTCAAGTCAAGAATCCAAAATACTCCAATTATTCCTGGTGTTGCTAGAAAGTACAACTGGACTCTACCTTCAATTGTTACAATCTTTAAAGAAGAAGGTGTCGGTGCATTGTATAAAGGTTTCTTACCAAAGGTTTTGAGATTAGGTCCAGGTGGTGGTATCTTGTTGGTTGTCTTCACCCAAGCCATGGATTTCTTTAGAACAATTCATTACAAAAATTAAAGAATTAGTATATGTTGATCAGTTTATTTAATTAATTATTTATTCCTACTCTCTGTCTCCTCAAAAAATCTCTTTGATTGTATTTTTTGTGGGGGATTTATTTATATTGATTGAATCAATTTGGATTCTATTGTTTGGAATCATCAAAAATGATATGCGTTCATGTTCGTTAGTTCGTAGTCACACTGAAGATTATCTCACCTTCATAGCAATGGAAAACTAATACTTACCTCCATTTTGCTTCACTCCTTATCGTGATAGTCTATATCTCCAGTTCAAATCACAACCAAGTCCGTTTTGCTCAGTACCTGGTTCACCGCCTCAAAAGGACCAACACATGCCTGAGCTGTAATATCGGACGATTCACCTGTTACAATTCCCACTAAGGTATGTGGAATAAAAATAACCATGCACAGCTGTTACAACTGTCTCTGGTAATCGCCGCCAGCAGGGAGCACGGAACAACGGACAATGGACAATAGAGATGAGTGAACAAACGCCCTTTGAAAAATCAATATGGAAGTCCGCTTTGGGCTTGTTCTCGGTGTTAAAGTGAATTTCGAGCTTCAACATGGTTGCAAAACTGTAACATGCTATTAATAAAATTAATCAACTGATCATACTTAGAGTGTAGCTAGTTTAGGTGTGATTCATGAGGGTGAAAAAGTCGAGAGTCTGATCAGTACAATGGATGCAGCGTGTTGAATCCGGGGTATTGTACCCCAGAGGATTGGAAAACTGGCGAAATCTGGAAGCATCCCCGCCAGTGGTTGCTTGCCCATTTCAAACTCCAAACTAACAGGCTGGCTACATTGTGTAATGCTTATTGTATCATATAGAACATGCTGCTAAATGGCAGTGTTTGTTACAACATGCAATTGACTCTGAACAGACAGTTCCCGAAAGCAGTAGCGCCATTCGTGGAGAGCCGTCCCAATGCGGAAACACCTCCTGAGCACGAGCTGGAATTCCCTCGTGCCAGCAAACAGCACACCAGAGTGTACATATATAATAGGAACCACCATTCCATCGTATCACACCCATCCGTTCAATTGTTGTCTTGTTCCTCTGATTATCTTCCTGATACTTCTTTCTTCTTGATATACCCTCTCAGATTGAATCAATTGCTTAAAAAACAACCTAGCAAAACATATAACACACAATTATAATGTCCCCAGTTACAGATTTAAAGAACGACAACCCATCAGTTGTCTTGCAAAAGATTGGAGAAATCACATTCGAAGACAGACCAGTTCCCGAACTAACAGACCCACATTTCGTCAAGATTGCAATCAAGTACACCGGTCTATGTGGTTCGGATGTCCATTACTATGAAACTGGTTGTTGTGGTTCATTCGAAGTGAAATCACCAATGGTCTTGGGCCATGAATCGTCAGGTATCATCGTTGAAGTTGGCTCTGCTGTTACTTCTTTGAAAGTTGGTGATAAAGTGGCCTGTGAACCAGGTATCCCATCCAGATACTCTTATGAATACAAATCCGGTAATTACAACCTTTGCCCTGAGATGGCATTCGCTGCTACTCCTCCATATGATGGTACCTTGTGCAGATACTATCTATTACCTGAAGATTTCTGTGTCAAGTTGCCAGATCATGTCTCATTGGTGGAAGGTGCATTGGTTGAACCATTATCCGTTGGTGTGCACGCTAACAGACTAGCTGAAGTTGTGTTTGGCGATAAGCTTGTTGTGTTTGGTGCTGGTCCTGTTGGTTTGTTGGCAGCTGGTGTTGGTAAGGCGTTTGGATGTACAAAAGTTTTGATCATTGATATCATCCAAGAAAAGTTGGATTTTGCATTGGAGCACGGCTTGGCTACACATTCTTTCAACTCTAAGGGTAAGTCATTTGAAGAAATCAAATCTTATGTTTTGAAAGAATGGGATGGTGAGTTGCCAACCGTTGGTATTGAAGCAACCGGTAACAAATTCTGTATTTCAAACTGTTTGAGATTGTTGGCTAAGAAAGGTAGATACACTCAAGTTGGTATGGGTGGTGATACTTTGGATTCCTTCCCAATTGCTGCTGTGTTGGAAAATGAGTTGACAGTTAGAGGTTCTTTCAGATACGGTGTTGATAATTACAAGACCGCTGTTGAGTTGATTGCTTCTGGTAAGATCAGTGTTTCACCTTTGGTTACCGATACATTTGATTTCACCGAATCAATTGAAGCTTATGAATATTCTAAGAAGGGTAAGTCCATTAAGATTATGATCAAAGGCCCAGAATAGATAAAAAGATACATTACCATAATGGAAAGAAAGACAGTCTACGGTGACTCTGTTTATATATAGATACAGGATTTCTTTATATTTCTATCAAAATAACAAAGTACAATACGCTGAAAGCGTAACTATGAATATATATATACACGAATAATTGTGTGTGTGTGTATGTACATGGTAACACGGGGTTTGCTTTCTGTCAAAACCACAACGTTATCAACTTCAAGACTTGGCTTCACCGGCCAGCTTCAAATTCTTTTCCTTCTCAGCTCTTGCCTCTTCCATAATTGATTCATGCTGATCATTATGTGTAGCTTTGAAAAAGGTATAATGTAAGACAACATCATCAATGTTTCTCATTGCTGGATCCTGAGCGAAATCAGGATCAATAAAGAAAAACAATGGCATATCAACCTCTTCACCAGCATTCAATCTCTGTTCTTCAAAACAAAAACATTGAATCTTGTTGAAATACGGAGCAACATGATCAGGGGCAACTGAATACGTTGCCATACCGGTGATATCCTTATCCGACTTATTCTTCGCCTTGTAAAACGCAAGCGCAGTTTCACCAGGAACAACGTACACTTCACGCTGTTGAGGAACGAATTTCCAAGGTAGTGCTCTTGCTGTCTCTGCAGTGAAACTGATTCTGATCTTTCTGTTGGTGTCAACAGGAATCAACTTATCCTTGGTGATCTTCGACTGGTCGGTTTGAGGTGTTCCTCCCCAACCTGTGGTCTGACACACAAGTCTATATATTGGAACTGAGGCAAACGCAAGAGATAAAAACACAAGTAGTAACGATATGGTATAGTACGTGGTACTCTGACTCTTGACCTTGTTCTTTTCGTAGTGGTATTGGTCACGTAGTTCACGATACTCTTCTTTTGTCAATCTAGGAAGCTCTCTTCTCAACGGGGTAGCTGGTTTACTGGCAGGTGGAGGTGGAGTTGATGATGATTCCGATCTCAAAATACTTGATGTTGTGAAGTATTTGAGCTGTTGTTTCATGAGACTGTTGTTTGAAGTCTTTGCTGATGTGGCCAATGTTCTCTGCAGTTGGATAATGTTTATCAAACCATTTTTTGGCCCGATACTCGGTAGTATGGTTCTCGTCACTGCCAATGAGTTCGACAATATTAATCTTTGAAACATCATGTTAATCAAGAGTAGTCTTCTAGCTAGCTGAATCAATTATACACAGCTTATGGCTAGTCCGAAATAAGGGTGTTGTACACATCACTCTACAAAATCGGTTCATTTGTCAAAGTTTTTTTTCCACACGAAATTCTCGCTCTGAAAAGAGCTTGTTTTAGCGTCTGCGGAGTGCAGCCAGCACTTATCTATATCTATCTTTATATATTTATTAATACTAATATGATGAAAGTCATACAACAAAGAGCAAAATATAGTGATTACATACACATTCTACATATCCTTAATTTAATAGAAATCGTCATCTTGCAGATATTGCAGTAGCTCCTGCTCCCTTTCTCTAGCTTCCAAATCGGCCTTAAGATCAACCCTGTTTGCGCTTTCTGGATAACTCATGGCCTTGACACTATCGTTATGTAAGGACATACAAAATTTGACTCTTCTGTCGAATTCATCTTGTGGGGACTTGGTCTGATACACATCCAACAATTCCTTGGACTGCACGTATCCTTCCTTGTGGTTGATGGTGGCTTCAATGACACCATCCTTGATGGCTTTGGCAACAATATACTCGGCACTCAATTCACTTTCTAAATGTAATTTGATACAGATATCCTTCAATGATATTCTCTTGTAACACAATGAAATTGTTCTAATACCAGCTTTGATAACATTCTGTCTCAATCTTAAAACCAAATTGTAATTGCTATCCTTCTTCAAAGACGCACCGTATTGAACAAGAACTTCATTGAAAATATTCAAGTTACCCAGTCTCACAGCTCTTGTAACAGCCAAGTATGGTGATAATGATCTCTCTAAGGATGGGTCACTAAAGCTTGATAATTCTGGGATCTCACCAGTTAATAATTGAATTAAAATGTTTAACTTGGTACTTGCTTGTAAAAGACCCAAAGCACCTCTTGTTTGTGGGCATTTTCTAATTGCTGTGATGACACATTCATTAGCGGTGGAGTAATCTAATTGAATAGCTTGGATTCTTGCTAAATAGTAATAGTATCTGGCAACAACAGAATTTGTTGCTTCTTCTGGAAACTCAGTTTTTTCAACCAGGTTGTACGCTTGGTTGATATCGTTGGTCAAGAGATAACCTCTTAGTAACAATGTCACTGTGGAAGCTCTAGTTTCTGTATCGTGTTTTAAAGTTGCAGCTCTCAATGCAGCAAGCAAATCAGCTCTGATAGGAACTAAATCTTTCAAAAGCTCCTTTGCTCTAAAGATGTAAAACCACACCTTTGCCTGAATGTAATCTAAAGTTCTTCTGTTATATGATTTCAATGCATTGATAACTTGAGCATTGAACGTGTCAAGTTTCTTGATTTCCTTGATATCTAACAAGAAAATTTGAACCAACAAGTGAATGAAAATGTCAGTTTCTGGGGTCAATTGTGCACCAACTTCAGTGGCAGTTGCTGAATCATCTGAAGTATCCATAGTATCGAGATCACTAACAGATTTCAAAGTTTGCAACAAGTATGGCTTGTTAGAGTGGCCATCAGGATAAGTGGACTCAACGATGGATATCAAAGAAGCTGCGGTGATTTGCGATCTAACAGGAGTCAATTCACGGAACACTTTCAAAATGTAACGTGGATCGAAATTAGCTGCTGATTTTTGAATTAATGATAAGAATGTTCTAAGTTCTATAAATTATCAAAACAGTTAATGGTTAGTAAGTGATAACGGAGAGGAATTGGGGTTGAAAGTAAACAGTACATACTTTGATCAATAGAGAAGGCGTCATCGTCTGTTGCAGCAGACACTTCTGCCGCTTTTTTAGTTGTTTCCAAAGTCATTGAACAGTTGAGATGAAGTTTGAAGGGAGATACGCAGTTGTGAAGGTTCAATGGTGCTGCAAGGTCTGGGTCTCGAGTGGAAAGACATGTCTTCAAGTGTTCAGAGTGGCAAAATCGCCATCTCGTCGCACCGAAAAGCGGGCCGCGCACGACATTTGAAGCGGTTCGGCCATAGTGCCATCTTGATCAGGATCGGATGATTACTGTACTGTATAATGGGCTGATCAGTTCAAATTCCAACCACAGCAATAGTCAACCAATGTCAAGGAAGGGATTGGCATCCTTTGATGGCGTGGCGAATGACCAGTCAAAGTTCCAAGACTTGGGTCAAAGGTTACTTTTACAACAGCACGAAGAGTTGAAGACACAGCTACAAGTTTTCCAGAATGCATTGATATCTTTTAAGAAACAATACCATGATGAAATAGTTAAGAATCCTCAGTTTCGTGTTGAGTTCAGCCAGATTTGTAATTCCTTTGGAATAGATCCATTGGTTGTCTCATCATCATTCGATGGTGAGGACGTTGATCAAGATGAGAAAAGAAATCAGTTATCGTTGAAAGTGTTTGAAATATGCTCCGTTACCAAAGATCTAAACGGTGGTATCATTCTCATTCAGGATCTAATAAACTTGATAAACAGAGACACTTGGTTCAACGATGACTTGAATTTGAAGATCAATGAAACTGATGTGTTGGGCGCTTTACAAAATTTGAAAATCTTGGGAGACGAATTGCAGTTGATCAAGATTGGTGGCCGTAACTATATAAAGTCTGTTCCTCAAGAATTGAGCAATGATCAAAGCCTAATCTTGTCAACTTCAGAGATGCTTGGGTTTGTATCAGTTGGAATATTACGTGATAATTTCAATTGGAAGGTGGTCAGATGTAAGACAAATTTGGATGAACTGGTTACAAACGGTTTGCTCTGGATAGATAAGCAAAGTAAAGACACGGGAACTCTTTACTGGGCAACGACTTGGATAAATAAGGAATTGGGTAATGACATGTATCAGTAGAGATATGAAACTAAATTATAATGTTAAGTCTATTATTATATATGCAAATTAACAATAATATAAAATAATAATACAAATCTTCAATGAGAAATATACTGGAATGCATAACTGATCGTATCGTACTGGGATTCATTCTGAATCAAGAAATCCTCATTTTTGGATAAGTCTGAGTGGCAAACATGATTCCATGTGGTAGCATCACCATACAACATAGCTTTAGGTTTGATCTTTTGACTACCCGATTCAACTTCACACCGTTTACATTTGTAAGTCGTATGCGTGTCTGAGACAGTATCTGGGTTATATTGGAACAATTGTTTCAAATTGTCACTGGAAAATAATCTTTCAACATCCTCATTGGAATCAACAACACAAGATGATAATTGCATCTTTGCAGATTGTCTTTGGAATATTTTCTCCTCAATTGTTCCAGTAGCAATGAATCTATAAATATAACAATTTTTCTTTTGTCCATCTCTCCAGACTCTAGCCAATGCTTGTTGGTCCGATGCTGGATTCCAATCCGGATCCAATAGAACTAATCTATTAGCACCAATTAAATTGATACCACAACCACCTGCTTTGGAACTCAACAAGAACACAAACTCTTTTCCTTCTGGATTATTGAACTTATCAACCAACTTTTGTCTTTTATTGATATTCATCGTTCCATCCAATCTGAGAGACCCAAACTTATGTTGTCTGCACATCTTCTCTATTATATCCAAAGTTTGAGTATAATTTGAAATCAAAACAATCTTGTCATCAGTTTCTCTATTGATCTTGTATAAGAATCTTTCAAGCATGGCAAACTTACCACTAAACCAAGTTTGTATTTCTCTGTTTCTTCCCATACTACTAGCAGATGCAGGGACGTAATCATCAGGCAACAAGTTGTCACAGCCTTCAATGTCATCTGGTAAATTCAAAAGGTTTGGATGGTTGCAGAGCTTTTTCAAAAGACCAATGGCCTTCAATGGTTGAGAATCTTGACCTCTTAGTAACTTTTTGATATCAGGTGAGCTTATGAAATATGTATATAGTTTCTTTTGGAAGTCCGACAAATTGCAGAAGATGACGTATTCGTATTTGACAGGTAAATATTTGGACAAGATGTCGTTTGTTCTTCTGATGATAAATGAAGAGACTATATTCGTCAAATTCTGCAATTTTTCATCACCTTTCTTTCTTTCTTCATCAGTAGCCAACGAATCTCTTCCTCTTAGAATCGCAAGCTCATAGTTTTTCCTAAATTCAAGCTTAGTACCTAATAAACCCGGGTTTGCAAAACTTAGTAATGAGAAATATTCGGATAAATCATTTTGAATTGGAGTACCCGATAAAATCACACGACGAGAGCAATTCAGAGAGTTTAGAGCAGTAAAAGTCAACGATTCACCATTCTTCAATCTGTGACCTTCATCGGCTAAGATCAATCCTATCTCACAACCTGCCAAATTCTCAACATTTCTTCTCAAGGTCTCGTACGAGATGATCAAAACGGGTCTTACCACTGCTCTTCCTTGTGCTTCAGCCCAATTTCTCAAAGCTTCTGCCACTTCACCAGGCTTGGTTGATTTACCATCAATCGCAAGCGAGTTCAATGCACCTTTACCCAACCATTTTTCTATTTCGTTATCCCAGTTCTTAACCAAAGAAGAGGGACAGACAACTATACATTTATCAATGGTTCTCTTACCACGTGGTCCTTGCTTCAATAGAGTCCACAGTAAAGTCAAACATTGCAAAGTCTTACCCAAACCCATTTCATCAGCCATGATGCATCCTTTGGCTCTGGCATCAACAAGACCTGATGTACAACGATATAGAAATTTCACACCTGCAATTTGATGGGGTCTTAGGATTTTGGCAAGTTTAGGATCAATGACAACTGGAACGTTGGGGAATTTCTTACCCGGATCATCATTTGGATCGGTGGATATTCCTAGCATTTCATTCAAGGACTTATGAATGGTCTTTCTTCTATTTGCTGGACGCTTTTCAGGAACTTGTGGATCATCAGCAGCTTGACGTTGTTTTTCTTCTTCAATTTTTTTAGCCTCTTCTTCCTCTTCCTTTCGAAGGTCGGGTATCACGTCGATTGTTGGATCATATAGAACAATTGCGTATTCACCCATGGGGTCATGTAATGCACGTGGAGGAACATATATCTTCTTTCTATTACCCAATGGTGGCGGCGGAGCTCTTGCGGTAGTCATTTCGTAATGTTTTTCGGTATTTGGTTTCAGTGGGACTATAAATTTGGAAGTTAGAATTGATTTTGATGAATCCATTGAGTTCAAGAAGTTTCTGGGTAGTAGAGCGTTCTTCTTTTTCAATGAGATTTGATTACCATCACCATCAACCGAATAATCGGCACTGTACGATTTGTTTTCTTTTCCTTCCTGGTCGAATTCAGCATAAGAAGAAGGACCTTTTCGTCTGGCTGCTCTAACTGTGAGTCTTCCATCTCCAACCATTGTAGTATGAGACCTGGCTCTTTTAGAGAACGGATCCTTAAATGGTTTGAACAGCGTTTCGCTTGGTTCTGTTGATGCCCTGCTTCTCTTGTAGGTAGGATTGATACCAGCTCCTGATCCCAGTTCACTCGGGGGTTCTTTCAGTTTCTTTCCAAAGCTCTTGTATGCGTAAGCCATCGTGCAATGGAGATTAATTACCTGTGTAGAGTATATATGTATGCTGTATACAACTGCCACTGCTTGTAGATACTGAGCTTGTTTAGTTAAAGAGCACCAAGAAAGAAAAGACCTGTTTACGCATCGCCTCCCCATCGCGTAAGAGCAAACGCGCTTTTTCGCATTTTCCACCCAATTCTATTACACTGTGGAGATATATATGTACATTTCATTTGATACACCTGTCTCCAGATGATCAAGCCAGAAACTCTATTAACACACTAGCAAGGGTTCCAGCGCACCAGATACCAATCATGAGAAACCCAGTGAGTCTATCGAATTTCCATCCGCTCAGTGGGACCCAAATTAGGATGAACAGTAGGTTGATCACCACCCAGATACAACTCAAATATAAACTCAAATTCAACTGCAATTCAACTTTCCCTCCAACAATCAGCCCGTTTATTCCAATACCAAGTAGCAAATTCAACAACGGACCTCCAAAACAGGCAGCCAAGGCCATCAACGGATACCCCAGTCTGGCGATAATTAGATTGGAGACCAGGTCACCCACAGAGTTACCGATTGCGAAAATTGTCAATCCTAAGATCGCATCTGACAGGTTGGTCAAGACGGAAAAGAATTTCAAAACATTGATCAACTCTTCTGCTACTATTCCAATCCAGGAAATAGAAGCAACGAAACCTAGCGATGAAAGTGCTAGCTTTATCAAGTTGGATTGCTCATGCGATATTAGTGTAGAGTATGCAACGTATGTAATTGTTGCACTTGAGATAAAAGTGAAAAAATATACCCAAACCCCACGTTCTTCCAAAAATGAACTAACGAACACAAATTGCGATAAAAACACTGAAGTAAGAAACAACACCAGCTTGTTAAACCCAAATTTAACATTCAAAGAGTATTGATCAAAAGTAATGAGTGGCACAGTGCAGCTCAAGACCACCTGTATTGGTAAAGTGACAAGATTAAAGATTTTGTGCGATATTCCATTCTCTGGTTTTCCTAATATTTGTTGAACTTGCATATCTTCATTTTCATCATCTAAATTGGCCGATTCCTGGTCCAAGACTCTTGATTCGTATTCCTGTAAGTCATCTCTATAACTACCCAGATTCGAGAGTTTGAATTTGACTGTTTGTTTC
This sequence comes from Ambrosiozyma llanquihuensis, assembly GCA_030568425.1. NCBI lineage: Eukaryota > Fungi > Ascomycota > Pichiomycetes > Pichiales > Pichiaceae > Ambrosiozyma > Ambrosiozyma llanquihuensis. The sequence continues at coordinate 273,787 of JAJMFV010000002.1, read as the reverse complement.
TGTGTTAAACTATCTAGAATCGACCCAAATTCAATGTTGCTGAGAATCATTGGATTAAAAGAATATCTATCTTCAAATTCCAAATCGTTACCAGAGATATCCAATACTGAATTATCATCGTAAAGATTTCGAAGTCTATTATCCTCGACTATTCTCTTATGGCTCGTTGATATTTTCCATTGCCAAATGGAAACCACAATCACATATACAACATAGATAAACACCAATATGGATAGCTTTGGTTTGGATAATACCCCATCCTTCAAAAATAGAAGGACTAGGAACATTGATAGCAAGAAAAACGATAAATCTCGTATATAGACGGCCTTATCGTTGGTAATCAAGAGTCTATATGCCAATGACTCGTCGAAACTATCAATTTCATTTGTTGGCTTTTCGGATAACAAACTAAATGGGTGAACAACTGCAATGATACCAATAATGAAACTAGTGATGAAAAAAGCAGCTCCAATCAATTCACCAACTGCCAACGATGCATTTGAAGATTGAAATGAGGTATAAGTTGACATGATATCGGGTGAACCATTTCCAAACGCCAACAATGTCAAACCAGATATGTTTTCAGGAATTCGTAGGTAGTTGGAGATGGCAGATAGGTTGGGACATAAGAACTCACTTGCTGTAAGACCCAGCCAGATAAACAGGAAAACCAGAATTGTTGCAATCATTGGGAGTATACAGAATCGTTTGATGAATGAGCCATCGGTTGAACAGTAATACAAGTTGTAGTAGTTTATTGCACCCAATTGATTCTCTTCACATTTGGAGGTGACAAACCGGCACTGGTCCTGAACAGGTATGAATGAAACATACTCACATGTTAAATTGGTCCAATCAGAGAACTGATCCAATACTGGTGTCTTGTCCACCACTGAATGATATTCCAACTCGTCAGCTTCGACTTCTGAGGCTGCCTGCGCACGCACTTTGGCCGATACGAGCAACAGTATGAACAGTATCACACAGTGTCTATTCAGCATCATACTAGTAGTTATCTCTTCTGTGATCTTTGAACCCATCGGAGTAGGAGTAGCAGAAAGCCAACATCAAATGTGTGGAAAAGTGTGGTGGTGTCTCTTTCCTTATCGATATCTCCAGCCACAGGCAGGAGGAAGTGGCGCGTGCGGGAGAAGAGGCACTTTTGTGATTCCCTTCCGAAGAGATAACACTGGCAACAGGGAACAGACGACCCAAGTACCCTGTTTCTCATCAACTTCACCGTTGAATATTCACTAGGTGCCAGCTCAATTTACTTTCTATCACCTTGAGAATCAAAGCCTCAATCGCCGAATCCGAATCTGCTCTATCTTTTCCCATCGGAGCTAATCGTATCTATCTCAATCAAACCATCTCATACATATGAGCAACAAGGGTTATACGCCTCTTCCAACAGAGATGATCCACGAACAACCAGCGAAGATAGGCAACTTCATGATGAAAAACATCCAAAGGGTCCCTTTTGCCAAACTACAAAGCGTCACCGAGACCAAGAAGTTGGCCACTGATACTCTTGGAAACTTTGTGGAGAGGGAAACCGGAAGAAGAATCCAATTACATGGTATCAACCTTGCAGCATCTGCAAAATTACCTTACAAGCCTTATTCTACCAGTTTTACTAGACCGGAGGATTGTGGTTTTTACACTGAAGCCGACCATGTTTCATTTGTTGGAAGACCATTCCCTTTGGAGGATGCATATGAACATCTATCAAGAATTAAACTATGGGGTTACAATGTTATTAGATATGTTATCACATGGGAAGCAATTGAACATGAAGGACCAGATGTATACGATGACAACTATATTGATTATACCATTGAAGTGCTAAAGATAATCAAGGAGATTGGTGGGTTGTATGTGTTCATTGATCCTCATCAAGATGTTTGGTCAAGATTCAGTGGTGGATCAGGGGCCCCAATCTGGACCTTGTACGCTGCTGGACTAGAACCAAAGAATTTCTGGAAAACAGGTGCTGCTGTTCTGCATAATTGTGCTCCTCGTCCAAAGAAGTATACAAAAATGGTTTGGGCTACAAATTATTATAAGCTTGCCTCAGAGGTCATGTTCACTTTGTTTTTCAGTGGGAAGATTTTCACTCCAAAGGCTATTATAGATGGTAAGAATATTCAAGATTATCTACAGGATCATTTTTTTTCATCGATTGATTATTTCTTGAAGTCCATCAAAGAGAATGCACCAGAGTTGTTCGACACTACCATAATTGGTGTTGAATCATTGAATGAACCTAATAAAGGTATGTTTGGATTCCCTGATTTGGAGCAGTACCCTCCTGACCAAGAATTGAAGTTGGATGCATCACCTAAGCCAATTCAGAGTATGAGACTGGGTATGGGTATGGAGCAAGAAGTTGATGTGTATCAGCTGAGTGTGTTTGGTCCAAGAAAGACTGGCACTCAGATTTTCAATCCAAAGGGCTTGAAAGCATGGGTCTCTGACAATCATATGGATAGACATTATGGGTTCAACAGGGATCCAAATTGGAAGCTTGGAGAGTGTATATTTGCTCAACATGGAGTCTGGGATATCGAATCTGGTAACGTTATCATCCCTAATTATTTTGCCATAAATCCAAATAACGGTAGGGATCTGAATACTGAAGAATTTATAAATACACAGTTTGTTGACTTTTGGAGAAGTTTCAAAAATATGGTGAACAAAATTGACGAAGAGTTGTTTGTTGTCATGCAGCAACCTGTTTTTGAGATACCTCCAAATTTGAAAGGCACTCCTCTGGTTGATTCCAAAACAGTTTCTGCGCAACATTATTATGATGGTATGACATTGATGTTCAAGACATGGAACAGGAGATTCAATGTTGATACCCTAGGAATAATGCGTGGCAGATATTTAAATCCAATATTTGGTATTGTGCTAGGGGAATATAATATAAGAAGATCTTTCAGAAACCAATTAGGAGAATTGAAAAAGGAAACAAAAGATAAGCTGGGTAAGAAGATCCCAATGATTATGACGGAAATCGGAATGCCTTTTGACTTGGATGATAAGAAAGCTTACGCTGATGGAGATTATAGTTCCCAGGAATCTGCCAACGATGCACTATTATTTGCTCTGGAAGGAAACGGTATCAATTTCACATATTGGAATTATAATCCAGATAGTAATCACAAATGGGGTGATAATTGGAACTTGGAGGATTTCTCACTTTTTTCTAAAGATGATTGCAATAAGGGCAATATGGAGAGAGATAATCCATCAGTTAATAGATATTGTTCTTATATGGAATGGATTGTGAATTCTACAATCACAGATTCCACATTGACATTATCTACAACGAACAGTGATGGAGTTAAAAACTATAAACAAGTTGAAGTTGAGAACATTGGAAAGAGTCTCACTGACAAGAGTGAATTTCTACCGGAAGTTGAAATTGATATTGAGTCCAAATTACTGTCAGTTTTGGATGGAACAAGAATATACAAAGCCATTATGAGACCATATCCTATATCGATAAATGGAGTGATAACTCACTCTGAATTTAGTCTAGCAGAGAGAAAGTTCTCATTGATTGTCGATACAGATAATGATAACACACCACATTCTGATCTTCCAACCACCATCTTTTTACCTAATATCCATTTCCCATTGGAATCTTTGAGAATTGAAGTGACTTCTGGTACCACTGAATACAAATACAACAAGTTTATGCAAATACTAGAATGGCATCACGGTGTTGGAATCGGGAAAATTCAGATTGATATACACAATGGTGAAGATGATGATCAATACATGTTAAAGAAGGGCCCTTTAAACTATTACACCTGTGGGTATTTTTAAATAAAGAGGATATCCGCAGGTTTATTTGTTTCACAGTGCGTGTTTGTAATTTGTGGTTATCTTTATTGGTTGATTTATTGTTAAGGATTTTCAAGTGGGTTTTCAAATGTTGAAATGATTCTAGTTTGTAAGTTGTTTTAGTTTTATTTTGTCTTTTTATTTATTTTATGGGTTTTTTTTATCATACGATATTTTGTTATGATGATAAATATTATTGTTGATTATTTTTGCAATTCAGTACATTGATGACTTGATAACAGTATATATAACATTAAATCGAGATGACGTATTTCTCCGTTTCCTGTTCAATTGGAATATAAGAAAGAAGTGGCAATACAAATCGACAATAACAAAAAATTGAAGGGATGAAAGAAAACCTAGTGAAACAAAACAAAACAAAAGAAACTAAAAACTAAAAACTTAAACAAAAACAGTTTAATCTAATCGAACACACTTAAATAGGCTTCAGCCACGAATCTTGCTCTTGCGTTTAAGAACAACTTCATCTCACTTATCTCCTTATCAACATCCTCCATGAACTCAATGATAAAATCCACCAACTTGTTCTTCATCATCAACTCATTGTGATAGTTAGTTAGCAAGAAAGAGATATCATATCCTGGAATAGGCACCCTTCTTAAGATCATAAAATTCTCAGCACGCTTGTTCAAGAATCTGGTGAACTTGTCAACCAACATAGTTTCAATTTCATCACTTTGTTTGATCTTGATTGAGACCCTGACTGAGTTGATACTTGGTTCGATCAAGATTCTTTCATTTTCGTTTCTGGCAACTGTGATTGGATTCAATAACACTTCTTTTGTCTTTTTGGATTCGATTTCTGGGTAGTTGTGTCTTTCCACGATTTGAGAGGAGAAGTTGGAAAGGTTTAGAGATGCATTAAGTGAGTGTCTCACTGATGTTAAATATGGTTTTAAAGATTGTGACTTGAATAACGATGCAATGAGAAACGGGAATGTCTAAGCGCAAAAAGCATACTATACCTTGATCATGGTTCCCGGAAGTGGATTTGAGTTTTCCAGTGTTCCAAGAACAAATCAATGTTGTAGCAATTGCATTTTAGACAAGTGTTACATGTTGTGTAATGTTAGTAACTGTAGCCGATACCAGGAGGGAGACATGGATGCGATTGAGCACCAATTGCCATTATAAGTGAGAAGACATACCATTGTGATTAACTGCTAGTGTTGTTCGACCAAGGGTGATGTGGAAGTGTAAGCAGAAAGCAGTGTGGATGGTTGTGGGTGTTCGGTTGTGCTTCTGTTTAAAGAGTTGGCCGAGTCTCAGTCTCCGTTTCCAAAACGAGGCTGCGCAGTCAAATTTTTGTGTTTTGCACTTTCGGACAGCTGAAGAGGGAGAAAGGACTGGAGAATGGAGTGGTTCTCCTGTGTGCTGGACTGTCTGCATCTGCAATAGAGTCATATTACATATATTCAGCCACTAGATAATGAGTTGGGAAGAGGCGACCGACGAGGAAGGTAGAGTGTACTACTACAACTCACTGACGCAGGAAACACAGTGGGAAAAGCCATCTGAGCTGGCCAATGAAGATCATCCAGAAGTTGAAGTTGAAGTTGAAGCTAATGCGGATGCGGATTCTGTGATGGAGACAACTACCGCCACTTCAACTGAGGAGGAGAAGATCGATAAGCTGCTTGAAGGATCAAATTGGAAACGGTTCACCACAGAAGATGGCGAGGTGTACTATTATAATGAGCAGACCGAAGAGTCGGCTTGGGAACTTCCTGAGGAAATACGAAAGCAACTGGAATTGGAAGGAGTTGAATTTGAACAGAATACAAACAATGATGACACAAACTTGTCAGGTGCTGCTGATGCCAAATATCCTGGCAATTCAGTGTTCTCTTTCAAGAGGATACTAGAGGAAAGCAAAGATAAAATAGTGCAATTCAAACTACCACAACCCAAAATCGGAGATGATGCTAAGAATAGAGATATATTTCTACACATGCTATCAGAGGCAGATGTTGATTCGACTTGGTCATTCAATAAAGTGATGGAGACGTTTATCACTGATGAGAGATATTGGTTGATCAAATATCCAATACTTCGAAAACAGTTGTATGAAATTTATTTGATCCAAAAGACAGAAGAGGAGTTCAAATTGATCAACAATTCAAGAGAGAGTTATAAAAACACATTTTTCTCAATTTTAGAAAAATACGATCTCAAATACTATACAAGGTGGAAGACATGCTCAAAGATGATATTGGATGAACCTGTTTATTCATTGATATCTACCAAATTGAAAAAGGAATTTTTCAACGAGTATGTTTCCGAGTTACGAGTGAAACATAACCAGCAGCTTAAAGAAAAGAAAATAAAAGATTTGGATGAACTTACAGATATGCTTACCAATGAGCTTAGTATAGACTCCAAAATTGACGATTTCTTAACAAAATATACATCCAAGTTTGTGAATCTTACAAAAATGGATATCATAACCGTTTATGAATCTATTATGAGCAAGATTGAAGTTGAATTCAATAAGAATTATCAACTGAACATGAAACTAAACTATAGAGATGATAGAAAGGCCAGAGATGATTTTAAAGAGTTGATCAAAGAAAACTACTCATCAGGCAAAGGGTTAGCCAATCTGAAATGGTTTGAATATATTGCCAAGTTGAAAAGTGATGCCAGATTTCTGAATTTGTGTGGAAGAAAAGGTTCATCGCCTATTGATTTTTATTGGGATTTGTTAGATAAAGAGAACCAGACGTTGAAAGGTGAGACGAATTTGGTGAAGCATATGCTAATAACTTCCAAATTCAAAGTCAACCAGGAGGAGGATGGTAATTACTCAGAATTCAACTCATTGATTACCAGTAGTCCTGATATCGAAAAAATAAATAAAGATAACATCCGGTTGATATACGAAAGGCTGGTGCAAGAATCAAAAGCTGAAGCTACTTCTACGAAAAGAAAGCTGGAAACCGATGACAGTACATCCTCATCAAAGAAAAGATTGACTACTTTAGGTTATGGAGTTTTTAAATAGATATGTATCATGGTCTCAATATGTACATTACAATTTCACCAAATGTTTAATTCAATTTGATTATAACATTTATAACATTTATAACATTTTTCTTTTTATTCGTATGTATGTAAGTATGTATTTATTTATGAGAAGCACTTCCACTCACTCATTCATTACTGAACAAAGCTGAAAATCCAAGTAATCCAATCAAAGCATACTTGAAATACTCATTCTCCGTCACCAAGATCGTAACATAACCAATCTTTGGAATGTATCCTTTAACGGAACCAACAATATCCTTTTCTCTATCCAAATATTTCTGTCCATACGCATACAACGCAAGATCATTAACATCGTTATTATCACCTTTGGTCAACAACAATTGCTTCTTGACAACCTTTGCATCGTCTTTCTTGACACCTTTTTGTCTTTGTTTCTTGGTGACTTTTTCCTTTTCGTGAACCTTATGTTCAGTAATAACCCTATGGACAATGGGTATGCTTCTATCGTCAACGTTGTACACCACGATATCACCCACGTTAACGTACTCTTCTCTGTTCCATAAGAACAAGATATCACCTCTTTGGAAAGCAGGTTCCATTGAGCCCGATAGGACGACAACCAATGGTGAGCCCGAGTTTGTTATGACTGAAAGAAGTTTCCAAAATATGAAAGCTGATGATAGAACCATGGCCATCGTGAGCCCCTGGTTCAATTGCATTCTAATCTGACGCGGGTTCATTGTTGATGGTATCTGAGGTATATGAGGTGGAAGATGCTTGATCTGGCAGGAGAGGAAGGGGAGATGTGGTTGTGGTTCTTATCAAACTGTTCAAAAGTGAAGAAATCTGGCTGGTCAAAACAACAAATGACACGCGGCGATTTTTCGTGAAGTAGGCCACTCTTGTAAACAGGTTTGGTTGAATGTGCAAAGAAAGACACACAAAGAAGTGTGCCTTGCAGTTTCTCAATTCAGGATCACTGGATAAAGGTACATTGCTACTGATCTATTAAAGCTATTACAAATGAGTTCGAGGTATGTACTTTACACTATTCAGATCTATTGCTTGTTTCTCGAGCACTTCTCAATAGATACGAATCTTTCCTAACAATAACAACATGGTTACTAACAAGCCCCTCCTTACTTCTTCAAAAGTCGACACTATTCTTCAAAAGCACATCAAAGAGACAACAGAACTGCTCTATTCCAGACAACAACCAACACATCACCGGGACTCAGTGGTGGTCTGAGTGCTAATTCATCAAACTCAAACTTGAACTCACTGAAATCAGATGAATTCCAGAGATCATCATCTCCGTATGAAATCAACAGTCAGAATCAAAAGCAACAGAAGGATTACAGTGCCTCGTTGATATCACAATTGGAATCACAGAGTGAAGATACGCTGAATATTATGTCTTTGAAAATCGGTTCATTGAAGAACTTGTCAATGAAGATGGGTGACGAGATTGGAAAATCGAGGTTGAGTTTAAATGGATTGAATTCTGATTTTAACAGTGCCAGTTCAAGAATCAAGAACAATGTTAATAAGATGGTTGTTATGGCTAAGCAAGGGATAAGCTTTAAATCATGGTTGATATTCTTTTTCGTTATCTTTTTGATTTTCTTTTACATCTGGTTGTTTTGATCAGGTGAGTTTATTTATTGTATTTAAATCTTTTGATTTTACGTTATACTAATTGTTATCACAAACAAATATGCATTGTAAATACTCTCGTCATCCTGTTTACTGTTGCGTATCCATAGTGAGAGGAAATTTGATTAACTATTTCAAGACAAATGAGATAATGAGATAAAACTGAAGCTCGGAAGATGAACACACAAAATGGAAGACACGTTGAGAGGGAAAGAATAAAGAAGCACATCAGTGAATGATGGTAATAACAAAATGAAGAACAAAAGAATAAGGAACAGAAGCAAAAACGAAAACGAAAAGAGAGAAAGGGGTTTGCGAACATTTAGAAATCATCTAGTATGGAACATACAAAAGTAGTATACAGTGAAGTTGAAAAAAGAGGCATAAACATCAACATGTAATCGTCGCCCATGGTAGTCATATCATATCAATACCAGCTTTTAGAATAGCACCCACCATAAATCAAATAGGTAGAAAATAAGAGAAGAAAAAACAAAACAAAACAAAACGCTTCATACAAAGAAAAAGACTCTATTCGGTCTCTTCTTTAGCAGGAGTTTCAACAACAGCGGCAACAACATCATCAGCAGCTTTGGTGCTTTCATTATCATCACCAGTTTCAGACTCTCTGGTTGAATCTCCTCTGAAACCACCTCTACCTCTTCCTCTGAATGTACCTCTTGAGCCTCTGAATGCACCTCTTGCACCTCTGCCTCTTCCTCTGAAACCGCCTCTCTTACCTAATCCTGGAACATTAGTTCTCTTTGCAGTGATAGTCAATGGACGACCTTTGCTTTCTTTACCGTTCAATTCCTCAACAGCCTTTGTGACACTGTCAATATTTTCGAATTCAACGAATGCGTAACCTTTTGGTCTTCCGGTGAATCTGTCAAATAATATGGTAACTCTATTGACAACCCCAACAGGTGAGAAGAACTCGTTCAAATCAGTTGGGGTGGTTTCAAAATCAACATTGCCAACGTAAACGGATCTGGAATCTATTTCCTGCTGATTCTCAGGCTGGTGAGGTGCCAATTGGATCTTTCCTTCTTCTTCGGTAGACATTGATTGTTGTTGAGTGGTTATGTTATACCTTTTTGTGGGATGTCACTCTGGAAGATGCGTTTTGAATCTGGCTCTGGTCTGCTCTTCTTCTCCTCCTGCAATTGCCAACACCCTTTCCAGCCAGAACATCCACAAATCCACAAAACTCCAAATTCAGCCCAAAGTGACATCTTCCAGCGTGGCACAGCAACTTTGTGGCGTGATGCTGCACTCTTGCATTTCGCGTGTCAGTAACAATTATCAATTTTTTTTTTAATTTTTTTTTTTTTAATCAAAAAGCTCTTTCTTTTTTAATGTGTTTTTGCTTGTTTGATGTATGGTAAAGATACAGATATACACAACTTAAACTATCATCACATCGCTTCATCATGGTTTCCGTTAGAAAGAGAAAGATGGCAAGATCATCTGTCAAAAAAGTCACAAGAAAGAGAAAGGACAAGCAAAAGAAACTGCACATCTTATCAAATCAAATAATAGCCGCAAATTGGGATAAGAATTTAACACTGAAACAGAATTATGAGAAGCTTGGGTTGAAGCTGAGACTGGGTAAAGAGGCAGGAGGTGAAGAGAAAAAATTGAGATTTTTCAAACCAACAGAAGACCAAGATTTGGATCTCGAAGATGATGACGAGGATGAAGATGATGAGGAAAAAGATCCTTATGATCCACAAAATATCCCAAAGGGTATGGCCAAGATAATAAAAGATGATGAAGGTAACGTTGTCAAAGTTGTCTATGGTTTGAAAGAATCCAAGAGTGAAAAGAAACTTGCAGCTTCTAAGGAAGAAGAAGAGGATGAAAAGAAAAACTCCGAAACAAGTGTGGTCAAACAATTAGAAGCAATGGCTCAACAATCAGGTTTGAATAAGAAAAAGAGACATTTAAGTGAACAAGAAGTTCAATGGTTAACCAAACTAGTTAACAAATATGGTGATAATTACGAAAAAATGAAATGGGATAAGAGATTGAACCCATTCCAACATAGTCCTGGTGAATTGAGAAAGAGAATCTTGCTATTGAACGAATCTAAATAGTGTCTTATCAAAAATAACACTCCGTCTTTTTTTTTACTAGATTGCATCAGTAGATGTACTGTATCTTATCTTTACAACTAATATTATATATATAGGCATTTTCAATTGTATGAGTAAATGTCCCTGAGAGATTGTGCTGCGCCATGTGTGAGGCTGGTGTATATTTAAGGGCAACAACTCAGTTTGATATCGTCATTTATGATCATTTGATCAACATTCAGGTTCTTCGCCCCAGCCATTGTACATCAGTACGTTATGAGAAAGAGGGATGACTGAACCTTGGATAAAATTAATAAATGGTTTGCCAGATATACAAACAGATGCCAAATTGAACGAACTGATAAACACCACAATCAACAAAGATTCACAATTGTTTATAAAATTCCAAAAGAACTTGAAGAGAGATTTGGATAATATGAGTCAAATTAAGACTACGTTGAGCCAGTTTCAAGTTGATATGAATGATCAGTTAAATTCAGCTGTTGACCAGACTGATTGGTTAGATTATGATTAGTGATTACCCTTGAGAACTCGTGCTGGTTTATATCGTGAGCTGAATCCAATGATGGTTGTCAGGTTGTACCTCCCGTTGCAGACTCACAGATTTATAGTGCACACTTGAAGTTTTGGAATATGCTCCACTTTGTATGGAAATGCTGCTCTGTAATCAGTCGAACTATTCCACTGAAGCTTGGTCGAAGCATGTTGGTTTACCACATTGTTTGGCGATCAATTCACCGGGACTAACCATACTCAAAAGTTAAATAAGTATGCCCAATTGAATGTGATACTATTTAGAATTTTATGTTTATTGTTCTTGCCGTTGTGTTTAGTTTACAGTAAGATGAAAATATCATAAGGTGAGTCATTAAAGAGTAGTAACTAGTGCAGTCTAATAACTGGCGGCGAACAGTTTCATTATTATGTACAGGACGATATGGAAGAAAAACTACCAAATGTTCAAAGGATCACTTGGTTCTTGCGTAAACGAAACTGCAACATTTCATTGAGCAACTTCTTCTTCCTTCGGAAGCTTTTGATTGGACATGAAAACGGAGAATATTAAGCCGTGATGGTCTGGTCTAAGGCGACTAAAAATAAACAGAGACATGTGGATAGCACACATAGAATCAATGTTAGTCCATGCAGGATTTGATCTTCTCTTTTTGTTCCATCTCCTGCATCTGCTTCTCTATATTTTCCATCGTTTAAGTGAGCCCTAATACTAGCGGTACCGATTTCAGTATCGTTCTTCTCGATATCTGAGACACGTGGAATGCTGTCCGGTTTGTATGGCACGCTCTTTACAACCGAGGAGATTGAATTACTATTGTTCATCTCACCGGAATGTATGTTTGGGACTGGTATTTGTACTATATATCTCTCTGTATATATATATGAGCATGTACATCTACAAAAGAATAATGGGTCTGAGTTCTATACACCAAGGATCTACCAAACACCAAACACCCGATACCACTTACCATATTTATGGAAATACACAATCTCCCATATCATTTGATTATTCTAACTGGGGCTAGCAAGTAGTGTATTTGCCGTGTGCGATAAGGTACGGCTAGCTAGGAACCCATGTTGAGTAGGGTGGGATGCTTAGCTCCATGTAGCACAGTGGTGATGTATCCAAAACCCAATTTCTCTGGAGATGTTAATTAATTCAATATAGAATAAAAATAAAACAATTATAAATTATCAGCAGTAGTAGGTTTCATAAATTCATAGAAGCAGACCCTCAGCGAGTCGCATGAAGCAATATATACAAGGAAGATCTCCTCTGGCACTCAGCCTGAGCTCTTGGACTGATTAGCAACTTCAGCTTTCTTTGGTAGTTTCTCATTGGACATGAAAAGTGCAAAAAATAAACAAAATGCACCTAAGGCAATACCTAGATAGAATGTATTGCGAATACTCTTCATAATGGCAGTCTTGATGATATGTTGATCGGATTTGCTTAGCGTCTTGATCAATGAAGTATCGGACACAACAGAAAGCAAATCGACATCAGTAGTGACTTTATCTGCAATCTTCTTGATATTAGACTTCAAAGTTTCAGTGTAGATAACCTGAGCAATTTCAGAAAAGATACTGGATGCCACATTTCTACCGAAATTCAAATATGCAGTAGCTAATATTAAAGCACCCGGTTCCTTTGGAGCCTTCAATTGAGCTGTGATCATTCCAGGTTGCAATATAAAACCAGTTGAAACACCGGCTAGAATCAACAACCCAACACGATTCGAGAATGATGAATCAACATCTAGCAAGCATAGCAGACCATTACCAAGGGTCATGACAACACCTCCAGTGACAGCGAAAATCTTAATATGACCACTCTTTTTAAGCGTGATTCCTGTAAATGCACTGAAGATTGTGGTTGCAATGATGTAAGGGAACAATGCTAAACCTGTGTGAATTGCATCGTTATCTCTTATAACCTGGAAATAAATGGAGGCAAATTGGATACACACCATGAATCCACTCCAACCAAACCCAACGGATATAACTGAAGTCGTCAAATGAAAGACTCTCACAATTGAGGGTAAGATAACAGGTTGCTTTGAAAACTTGAAATTCCAAACGTTGAAAGCAATAAATGTGACAAAACTCAAAACAAAGCATGAGATAACAGCTCCCGAGTTCCATGCGTAGTTCGTAACACCGAACGAAAGAGCTAGTAGCAATAGAACAATAGGTGCAATCATCAACAATATATCCAAATAATCCAATTGTCTCAATTTCCACTTGAGTGAACCGGCAGGTGGTTTAGGATTGAAACTGTACATAAATAATGGGAGAATAATACCACCAAAACATAGGTTGATGTAGAAACACCATCTCCAAGTAACATAAGTGGTAAACAAACCACCAATGATTGGACCAAGCACGGAAGCAAAAACATAAACAACTGAAATTAATGTGAAGAGAATTGGTTTCTTGTCGATCGTTGTGACTTCTGATGCAATGATCATAACAAGCGTTTGGATATTGGCAGCACCGATTCCCTGAATCACTCTTCCTCCAATCAACAAGTCAATGGAATTCGAAAGAGCACATATCAATGAGCCGGCCTCAAAGACTAGGATACCTGCAATCATCGTCCATTTTCTACCAAACACAATTGAGATCTTACCCCAGACTTGGGTAAGACAACCTGAAGATAACAAGAATCCCCCTGTAATCCACGCCACTTGATCAAAGGCTTGAAACTTGTTAGCAATCGTGGTAAGCAAAGTGGCTGTGATGGTCTGATCCAATGCGACTAAAAATAGACAGAGAAGGGTGGAGAAGACACAAAGGATCAATGTAGAACCATGCAAGATTTGATCTCCTCTTTTTGTTCCGTCTCCTGCATCTGCTTCTCTGAACTTTCCATCATTTGGGTCATCATTATCAACAGCTAAATCTGATCCGTTGTCATTCTTCTCGATATCTGAAGTGCAAGGAACATCTGAAGATTGTTTTGTTGAATTCGAAGCAGTTGAATTGTCTTGGAGCTGTTTGTTTATATCAATGATATTTTCAGACATGTTATAAAGTAGTTAATCTTTTTGTATTAACGATAGTACCACAAAATCACAAGAATAATCATCATCCTGCTCATAATTCGTCTTGATCTGGAATGCCCTTCATCTTTATATACATGTTGTTTCATGCAATAACGGGCTCAGCTACATAAGGCCGAAGCTGGAATTAAGAAGCGGTGCTGTTTCCAAAAGCGGTAAACAGGCCGAGCTTCCAGCCGAAATGGCAGGCGGTGTATTCCATTGAAACGCGCAGAATGGCGTTATGCCCGGAAGTGAGTCTGGTAAAGCGCCCAATCTGTGGTCGAACCCGTGAATAGCTTCGGTTTTCGGCTCTGAAAGGAGATACTGCACCTGCGATGATTCTCATCAAGTTTTCTGTCATTTATCATTTCATCTTTGGCTTCATCATCAGCACCTAGATTTAAATACCGATATCGCCTTCCCCAAGAGCCTCGATTAAGGTAGACTTATATAGATATACATCGATTCAAGTAGTGAAGCAGCGGAGTGGAATACTGTAGTAGCAGAGACCCAGAGTAATCATTATCTTTAGTGCATGTTCTTCATTGTTTCTCTCGGCCGTAACAGCTTCGTTTACCGATGAGAACAATGAGCATACCCCTTGACCCTCGCAGCAATACCCATAGAGCCGGTATGGATATCACATATCATCTTCCCAAGTTCAACAAAGGGCTTAGCACCTTATAGTGGCGCCCAATTCAGGAATTATGTTACTCGCTTCTGCAAGTTCTACTATATATTTACTGATTGGAGATATTTGCAAAACATTAGTTATTATTGATAATTCACTATAAACATGCACTTCTGTGAAGTTGCTAATAAAGCAGGTTGTACAGGGAAAAGTGCCAGAAGTCCCAGAAACTGACAGAAAGTGATCATAGTGGACACTATTTACTAGTAAGTACTAGTCCTAACAGGTCCACTGGTCAATCAGAGTTCTTAGATTGATGTGCGACCTCATGTTTCTTTGGAAGCTTCTCATTCGACATGAACGCAGCAAATATTAAAGTAGATGCACCTAATGCAATACTCAAGATAAAAGTATTACGAATACTCTTCATGAAAGCGGTCTTGATTAGATGTTGATCAGATTGGCTTAGTGTTTTGATCAATGTAGTGTCGGAAACGAAAATTTGCAAGTCAACGTCAGTGGAAACTTTATCCGCAATTTTCTTGACATTGGATTTCAACGTTTCGGTATAGATAACCTGGGCAATCTCAGAAAAGATACTGGATGCCACATTTCTACCGAAATTCAAATATGCAGTAGCTTGGATTAAAGCACCTGGTTCCTTTGGAGCCTTCAACTGAGCAGTGATTAGCCCCGGTTGTAACATGAAACCAGCTGACGCTCCCGCTATAATCAACAAACCAACACGATTTGAAAGAGAAGAGTCAACCTCCAACAAGCATAAAAGACCATTACCAAGGGTCATGCCAACCCCTCCAGCAACAGCAAATATCTTGATGTGACCAGTCTTTTTAAGCATAACCCCTGTGAAGGCACTGAAAATTGTTGTTGCAATGATAAAAGGGAACAACGCTAAGCCTGTATGAATCGCATCGTTATCTCTAACAATTTGGAAGTAAATTGAAACAAACTGGATACTCACCATGAATGCACTCCAACCAAACCCAACGGATATAACTGAAGTCGTCAAATGAAAGACTTTCACAATTGAGGGTAAGATAACAGGTTGTTTTGAAAACTTGAAATTCCAAACGTTGAAAGCAATGAATGTGACAAAACTCAAAACAAAGCATGAGATAACAGCCGCTGAATCCCAAGCGTAATTGGTAACACCAAACGAAAGCGCAAGTAGTAGTAGAACAATAGACGCAATCATCAACAATATATCTAAATAATCCAACTGACCTAGTTTCCATCTCAATGAGCCAGCGGGTGTTTTTGGATTGAAAGCATAGACAAACAATGGAAGTATAACTCCACCGAAGCATAAGTTGATGTAGAAACACCATCTCCAAGTAGCGTAAGTGGTAAACAAACCACCAATGATTGGTCCAAGCACGGAAGCAAAAACATAAACAACTGAAATTAATGTGAATATAATTGGTTTCTTGTCGATCGTTGTGACTTCTGATGCAATGATCATAACAAGCGTTTGAATATTGGCAGCACCGATTCCCTGAATCACTCTTCCTCCAATCAACAAGTCAATGGAATTCGAAAGAGCACATATCAATGAACCGGCCTCAAAGATCAGGATACCTGCAATCATTGTCCATTTTCTTCCAAACACAATTGAGATTTTACCCCAGACTTGGGTAAGACAACCTGAAGATAGTAAGAATCCTCCTGTAATCCAGGCGACTTTGTCAAAGGCCTGAAACTTGTTAGCAAGGGTAGTAAGCAAAGTGGCCGTGATTGTCTGATCCAATGCAACTAAGAATAGACAAAGAAGAGTGGAAAACACACAAAAGATCAACTTTGAGCCGTGAAGGATTTGATCCTCTCTCTTTGTTCCATCCCCTGCGTCTGCCTCTCTGAATTTACCATCATTCGGATCATCCTTGGCGCTTGCTGAATCTATATCTGGGTGAAGTTTCTCGACGTCTGAAGCAAATGGCGTATCTTGTGGTAAGTTTGAAGATTGTATGGAGTCCAAACCAGTTAGGCTCTCTTGAATGTTTTGATTTATATCCTTGATCTTTTCAGACATGTTTCCAATCGCTAATTATTCTTGCGTATTAGAGTTACTATTACAAAATTCCAATAGACACGGTTATATTACTTCAAATATCTGGATTGCGATGAGCATTTATACACAACTCTGAGTCCAAATGGTATACATCTGTGCCTGAAGCTATGTGCAACTTATGAAAAGTTTTTGAAATGACAAATAGGTTCCGGCTTTATGTGGCGATTGCAGTAAAGCCGGGGTGCCACCAAGTCCGATACGTTGGGTCCACCTCCGTGAGATTTTACGAAAGCGGCATAAACCCAGAGACTCCAACAGTTGTTGCAAGCTGAATGTCTAGTGCTTCTGGATTGATTATGGATTGCTGGGCTTCCATCAGCTTTAGTTGGGCTCACTGTGTGGGTAAGAAAGTTGTTTAGAGGCTCCCCAAAAACATTGGGCTTCAGAGCCGCAAGCCCAATTCCAATTAGTAATCAAAACCGCTAAGCATTTCATTTGTTGTATCTTCAACCAAGGTAAATGATTGTGGACAACGAATTGCAGAACCTACTCTAATAAAGGTTACGTTTGCGGTATCCAGATGATCATCACCTCATAGATGCACCCCGATAGCTCCTTCAATTCATGCTTAATAATTACAATATATGAACATACCTATGTATATATCGAGCATCGGAGTTTCGGTGTTTCGGAGTAGTCAGCATCTCTAGTGCAATTGATTTACGTAGAACTATGATGCTTGACAAAACCATTTGAAGGCTTTATTCAAGTGTATGATATTGAAGAGCCAAAAAGCTAAGAATACAAACAAAAAATTTATATTTTGCAAAGTCTGTGAATCACTATCCCTGTGAACTCAAAACTTGCTCATATATCCATGGCATAATGGTCTGGTGCTGCGTGCAACTAACTGTCAACTTCTTCTTCTTCAGGAAGCTTCTCATTGGACATAAATAGGGAGAAGATCAAACAGAATCCACCTAATGCAATACCTAGATAGAATGTATTGCGGATACTCTTCATAATGGCAGTCTTGATGATATGTTGATCGGACTTGGAAAGTGTCTGCATCAATGATGTGTCGGAAACCAAAGTTAGTAGATCCACATTGGTGGTAACTTGATTTGCAATCTTCTTGACATTGGATTTCAAAGTCTCTGTATAAATAACCTGGGCAATTTCAGAGAAAATACTGGAAGCGATATTTCTACCATAGCTTAGGAACGCTGTAGCAAGGATTATAGAACCTGGCTCCTTTGGAGCATTTATCTGAATACTAATTAGAGCAGGCTGCAAGATGAAACCAGTGGAAACTCCGGCTATAATTAATAACCCAACACGGTTTGAAAATGAAGAATCAACATCTAGCAAGCACAATAAACCATTACCAATTGTCATAAGCACCCCTGATGTGACTGAGAATATTTTAATGTGACCAGTCTTTTTAAGCATTAGTCCTGAGACGGCACTGAATATGGTGGTTGCTATTATATACGGAAACAATGCTAAACCTGTATGGATTGCGTCGTTGTCCCTGATCACTTGGAAATAGATGGAAGCAAATTGGATACACACCATGAAGCCACTCCAGCCAAAGGCAGCAGATATGACTGTAGTAGTCAATTTGAATGCTTTCACAATTGATGGCAAGATGACTGGTTGTTTTGAAAACTTGAAATTCCAAATGCCGAAAGCAATGAATGTGACACCACTTAGTACAAAGCATGATATAACAGCAGCTGAGTTCCATGCGTAGTTTGTGACACCAAATGAAAGAGCTAACAATAACAAAACGATAGGGGCAATCATCAACAAGATATCTAGATAATCCAATTGACTCAATTTCCACTTAAGAGATCCAGCAGGTGGTTTTGGGTTAAAACTATATATAAACAATGGGAGTATTAAACCACCGAAACACAAGTTGACATAAAAACACCATCTCCAACTAACATATGAAGTAAATAAACCACCAATAATTGGTCCAAGAACCGAAGCAATGACAAACACCATTGAGGTCAATGTGAAGATGAATGGCTTCTTATCAATTGTAGTGACTTCTGAACTGATGATCATAACTAGAGTCTGGATACAAGCAGCACCCATTCCTTGAATCACCCTTCCCCCGATCAACAAATCCATTGAGTTTGCAAGAGCACATATTAGCGAGCCAATTTCAAAGATAACAATACCCGCTACCATTGTCCATTTTCTACCGAACACAATTGAGATCTTACCCCACACTTGGGTAAGACATCCAGTTGCCATCATAAAGCCTCCTGTAATCCAAGCCACTTTATCAAATGACTGAAATTTGTTTGCTATAGTAGTGAGCAATGTTGCTGTTATAGTTTGATCCAAAGCAACTAAGAATAAACAGAGACAAATGGAAAAGACACAGAGGACCAATGACGAGCCGTGCAATATCTGGTCTCCTCTTTTGGTTCCATCTCCTGCGTCTGCTTCTCTGTACTTTCCATCACTTTGATCAAATCTTGCCTGTGGGTTATCCAGGGTGGTATTGTTTTTTTCGATATCTGATTCACGTGAACTATCTTGTATCGAGTCTGATGACTGTGGCGTGCCCAATTTATCTTGGGTTTGCTGGCTGATATCTTTGTTGTTTTCTGACATATTGGGTAGTAATTGGTTTTTCTATTTGAATGGTGTTACTACATAAGTTTGAAAAACGACATAATACATTTGCATGCTTTGATGTGGATATATCTTGCTTTAAATATGCCCCCGCCAAACCACATCCGGTGTTTGGTGGCAATGCTTAGATTTGAGACTACCGCTCTAACAGTCTCGGCAGAAAGAGTTGTGCCATGTACTGCTACTTATCCATCTCCGCAACCATACATATCTTCATACTAATGCCTGCGTGTGCATGCATATCTTGAAGAGAAGCCAAGCTTATTGTTCCGAACTCCGTTGCGAAATCTGGAGTTTAGGTTAAATCGCCGGCAGATTCAGGGCCCCTCCTCACACCTCTACACATTCGCGTTCTCCGTCGATGGTATTATGCCGAGACCGTTGAGCGTACATTCGGGGAAACTCTGGATGACTGGATGATTGGACTTATGCTTATACGATTACCACATCTTATTAATTGCTTCAGCAACATCTCGGAGATTAACAGTAAAGGCCAGAAAACTAAACACTCAAGTTTTGTATTGCTGATGATTAGCATGCGTAACGTTAAACTTGCTCTGAGAAAATTTTGGTGTACGATTACGGTATACGTCTAATTTGCAAGATTTCCTCATTCAGGTCTTCAATCAGAATTCACATAATATGGGTACGTCTATACTCAATAATGGGGTAAAACTCTCGTATAGCATTACTTTTCAACCAGATCAAATGGTTTTGTGTACTATCAATAGTAGTCTAAACCACTACCCCGAACCAACTACGAAACATGGAGAACATCAGTTCTGTGGGGAATAACTTACGAGGTCTCGAGTGGCATGCGATATATGTGATATAATGAACTATATATGCAAAGTATATTTACAGGATATTAAAAAAGCGTCTAGAGATACTCAAAACCAACCTTTTTTATATGGTTTTTGTATAGAACCAGCATTGATACCAATACCATTTCTTGTCAAAGAAGCCTTGATGTCTCCGAATTGTTCTCTATCACCTTGAATCAAGATAGTAGGCTCTGAGGAAGTGAAGATCTTCTCACTCAAACTGATCAAGTCTGTTCTTGTAACCATATCGATCTTTGCACACATTTCGGTGATATCCACTCTCTTACCGAATATCTGCAACTGTCTACCCATATCTTCAAGTTGGACCATTTTAGATTCCAGGTTCATGATCAATGATGATTTTAATTGGTTCTTAGCTCTAGAAACTTCATTCTCACTCATTCCACCTTTACCAACATTATGACTCATCAGCAAACTCAATTCTTGACCTAACAACTCACCCATAACTTTATCAGCCGCTGGAATACAACTCATATTGATACCGAATAAACCATCATCTGTATAGTTATGAATGAAAGCCTTGCATGACTCGACAAATCCATATTGGTTTAGAATTCTGGTGTATGCTCTGGAGTACATACCTTTACCTGGTCCACCAGCACTGAAGGACCCACCTCCACCAATCAGCATCTGTAAAACAGCCAACTTGTACACATCATCGTCCAAGATTGACAAACCTTTGAAACCGAGATAAATATGGTGGAATTCTTGGCCGAGGTATGCTAGTTCTGGTGAGACTGGTATTGAATATTCACCGCCTGTATAAACTGACTTGTCTTTTATAATTGATGTGGATGCAACTGAATTTGAAGAGTCGAAGTATTTGGTTGCCAATTCTTCAGCTTTGTTTAAGTTTATACCATTCATTGAAATGACAATGTTATCAGGTCTATAAAAAATGTCTCTATACTTGAGTAGTTTCTCACGGGTGATATGTTCAAGTTGATCAGCGGGACATAACAATGGGCTACCCAAGTTAGTGTTACCGTATGCCACTTGTTGGAATAATTCAGGCAGGATCAAATCAGGCTGTAGCCAAATCTCATTCAACTCGTATCTTGTATTTTCAATGACCCCATTCAACTCTTCATCTGTAATCAGCGGTTTCGAAACAGTTTCACTTAACAGCTTGAACATCTGTTCAACATCATTATTAAACACACTGGCCTGATAGATCATTGATTCTCTTGATGACGCACACATGAAATTACCACCCAGATGGTTCAAATTTTTCAGCATTTCCTGACCATCGTAACTCTGCGTTGATTTGAAAGCTAGCTTGTCCATTATGTGGGAGCATCCAGTGAGGTCGTATCTCTGTTCATAACGTGAACCGGCATCCAGGTACATTCCGATGGCACTGAAGTAGGATGGTGCCTCGTCCACTATTAGTCTTATTCCATTCGGTAGTGTTTTGAGTTTTATCGATGGCGATGAGGATGGTGATGCAGCCAGTGCGTTTCTAGCGACTGATGACGAGGAGAACTTTCTTATTGCACTCAGCATCGTGGACAGTTTGGATGTGGTGTTTATAGGTGCGATATATGGGGAGTGTGGACGCAGGAAGCAAGATGTGGTGATGGGTCTTGTTTTCCAGCATTACAAATCTGGCTAGCAGTCTAAGACTCTCTCTCTCTCTCTTTCCCCATTTTCAGCGGAGGCAGAGACGAGAAAAAATAAAATTGCCAGCCAGGAGCGACGATCGACGCCGTCTTGGTGAGTCGTTTTCTTCGAGTAGTCGATCACAGGTTGAGCTCATATACTGGGCTGCAAATCGCATACTTAAGAAGCATTCACCATACAAAATTATCATACCGGAGCACCAAGCACCTGGATCATCTGTATATACATCATCAGCAAGCATAATCAGCGTACATGATGAGTTATATGTTCCCGTAGTTAGGCTAGAGGAACATTACTGGCTTCGATGTTCACACTTGGGTCACGAAATAATACTCATCGAGTAGAAGCAGAGAGATGTGAATGGGATCAAGCCGAAACCAATATCGCCAAACCAGTGCTTCCGGATGGGAGAAGAGTCTGGATCAGTGAGCACAAAGTGGCCCAATTTACAGTACAATACGCCATACCACTCTGAACACCTTGAAAACAGACTAGTGCACTGGAGCATTATGCCCCCGGTGACACTAGTCCATATGGCTGCAACCGGTAGCAACTGGTGGCAACCAGCACACCCTTCTTCACTGGCTCTCCATCCGAAAAGTAACGTGTTTTCTGGAAAAAAGGCTGCGCCTGCGAAAAACTGCGAAAATTCAAATTTTCAGAAAAACAAACAAAAAGAGACACGTTCACTTCTTATCAACTTGTCTCTTCTTCACCACTCCCGATTATCATCAGTCTCCCTTCCATTGGCTTACTATACCTACATCAAGACCTCTCCTTTATTGCTTCATTTATTTCATCAGATAGTATATAAGTACACTAATATAGCCCTCCCCCATTAGATCATATCCCTCTCTCTTTCAAATCCCGCTCCGCTCTCTACAAACCACACCCAACACAATGTCACAGACACTTCCTTTACTCTCAAAGGCAAAAGTTGCCCAACATGCAACTTCAAAATCATGCTATGTCACTCTTTATAACCGTAAGGTCTACGATGTCACCGAGTTTTTGGAAGAACATCCAGCAGGTCCAGAATTAATCATCGAATACGGTGGTAAGGACATCACCAAAATATTGGCTGATCCAGACTCTCACACACATTCAGAATCCGCTTATGAGATGATGGATGATGGTATGCTGGTTGGTTACTTGGCCACCGCTGAAGAAGAAGAAGAATTGTTATCCAAACACCAAAACATGGAGGTTAAACTGGAAACATCAGATGACGATGCATCGATGATATGTGTCGATGTCACTGAATTTGGTGAGATTCCAAAAGATTTGGCCCACATTAAAACTGATCACAAGGATGATTTCGTCAAGCATAAATTCTTAGATTTGGACAAGCCTTTGTTGATGCAAATCCTAAGAGGAAACTTCACCAAGGAATTCTATATCGACCAAATCCATAGACCAAGACACTATGGTAAAGGTTCCGCACCATTGTTTGGTAACTTTTTAGAACCATTATCAGTTACACCATGGTACGTTGTCCCAATAATTTGGGTCCCATGTGCCATCTTCATATTCTTGAAAGGTTTGATGAACCTGAACCCATTCTTGGCGTTCTTCTTGTATGGTGTGGGTTTGTTTGTTTGGACTTTAATTGAATACTGTATGCACAGATTCTTGTTCCATCTGGATATGAAACTGCCAGAGAACAACATCGCATTCACATTGCATTTCTTGTTGCACGGTGTTCATCATTACTTGCCAATGGACAGACTGAGATTAGTCATGCCTCCAACTTTGTTTGTTGTTTTATGTTATCCATTTTACAAGTTAGTGTTTTCCCTCCTCCCATATTATTGGGCCTGTGCTGGTTTCGCTGGTGGATTTTCAGGTTATATCATGTACGATGTTACCCATTACATGCTACACCATGCTAAACTCCCACGTTACTTCCAAGATTTGAAAACCTACCATTTGGAACATCATTATAAGAACTATCAATTAGGTTTTGGTGTCACTTCTAAATTCTGGGATCATGTCTTTGGAACTTATTTAAACCCTGATGAAGTCTGGCAAAAGACAAACTAGTTAGTTTGATACCATGTCTTCAACAAATCATACTACTTAGTTGTCTTCTCATTCCCCCTCCTCTTCCTCCCCATCCCATTTGTTGTTTCTGTTTGTTATTTTTGACCACTCACGAAGCACCATTTCGTTTGAATACATTTTATTATTATTCATCCTTATTTATCCATACCTGACTTGATGTTGCTAATGAATTTTTTAAACCTTCTTATTTTTCCTGCTTCACTATGATGAAATTGTTGTTTTTCCCTGACTTTACTTTGACTTGGTGTATATAGTTGTGTTTTGTTTTCTTCCCTGCTTCCCATTTATTGTATAATTTCTGTCTTTTTCTTTTTGATCATGATATAGAAGCAAATCTAAGCTCTTAGGCTTAGTAATTTTAATAATAATAATTACTTTATAATATAATACACTCGAACTAAACTGTAATGAATCTAAAATCTATCTTCTATAAAACTTTAACCTTTCTTGATTCATTGGCAACTAGCTTAATCCAAGCTTTTAAGCATTGCCATACTATCATCAAAACTATAATTCTTGCTCTTATCCAAAGTTGAGTAGTCATTCGTCATCAAACTATCTCCTTCGAAATCCATAACAGTGCTGCTCTCTAAACATCGTAGTATGATCTCATAGCCTTTAGCAGCATTCGTCCCGCTTTCGTTGTCACCTCCAACGATGTAACAACACCAGTCTTCATGTTCATCGATCAAATCAATCTCCTCTTCATCTGTATCTTCATCGTCTTCGTGATTATTGTTCAGTTCAGGAGGATACAAACATGATCTTAGTTCTTCAACCTGATATGATTCACCGTCGTTGTTTACATTGCTGTTGTTGTTGGTGGTGGTGGTGGTTGTATCTGGATTTGGTTTTTCATCGGAGTTGATTTCACCCAATAGTATTCTTCTTCTGCATTTGTTACAGTTTAGTAATAACAACGACTTTCCCCCGAATTTCTGTTTTTTCAACACCCATCCGAATAAACAAATTAGCAATATGATCAGGTTGGACTTACGAGGGATATTGTCATTGCTGTTGTTATTACTGTTGTTATTACTGTTGTTGATGTATCCATTGTAGTAGTCGGTCAACACAGTAACTATCTTTCCATAATTCTCCAACTTGCCATCCAAGTTCTTAAACCTAACAGAACCAGAAAATAAATAATTCTGAAACTCATTCAACAACTTCAAACTCCGATTAAACTTCAATACAATCTCCTCAAACTGATCCATCTTGAAATAATACTGATCCTTAATGAACTTCAAATTGATCCCTTCGTTGGTGTATATGCAGCTTGGATAATGGTCAGTTACCAACCTATTGAAATACGAATCTATTAAAAGCTGCTGGAACTCATTCCCATGGTAATTACGATCATGCAAATCGTCATCCAACTCGTCCTCACATTCCAATGCCTCGAATAAGAAATTCGTATATGAACTGTTTATGTTGTTCGCAGAGTTAGTGATGACTGTATCGTTATTCAATTTCACCCTTATTATCGAATTGCAGTACTCGCAGAAGATCTCGTTTTTGATCTTTGAGTGGTTCTTCCATCCTCTGATACTCAGTTCCAATGGGTTTAGTTTCGGGTTGGGTTCGATTGTCCATGTTAGGATATTGTAACTTTGTATTCTCGAGTTCAACTGATCTTTGTCAAATGGATTAACTATTTGTTTCTTGTCTGGATTAGAGTTGGCTGTAGATGTTGTGGCCTTTTCATTTGCAATTGAACCGGCTGTAGTTTGAGAACGTCTCGTGTGATTATCCCTGTTTTTTGATACATTGAGCGTGTCATTGGTCGTACTTGACGTTCCAGTTCTAGATGATGTCTGTAATCTCAAATTCTGTATCTTCTTCAAAGTTGAAGAGTATGTAAGGTATTGGTTTTGCTGATCAGCATCGGATAGCCGTCTCTTTGATATCATGGACTTCACCGAGGTGGCAAGAGGATAAGGATATTCGTTATCGTTTGGATGTCCGTAGTTATGATTATGGCCGTGATGATGCTTCGATGTCAGACTATTCCGACGTTTTGAAGATGTGTATTTTGATGTTGTTATGATGGATGTCCCCGTCCCCGTCCCCGAGGTCCCTGTTGCACCTAAGGTCCTCGTGTTGTCTTCATTTTCCGGAGTGGACACCAACACCGAGGAAAGGATGTCCATGATCTTTGACGCTGTTGACGCTGTTGACGGTGGCATTTATTTGTATACTAGTATCGACTATTTACCTTTCTTGTAGTCTTGTGATAAGATATATGATATGATATACTCAGTTGTTTGATTATGTATATATCGTATCACCATGTTATTCTTCTCGCCGTCCTCTATTTTTTCTATTTTTCTTCTATTTTTTTTGATTTTTTTTGTTGCATCTTTTTCATATTCAACAACCAACTTCTCCTATTACCCACCCTTGTCTACTTCTTACCACATCACCAACAAGCAACAGCCTCAAATAGCCAGCCATGTCCGACCACAAAATTAAATTCATACAAGACGCTTTGGACATCCAAGCCTTGAAATTCGGCTCGTTCGTTTTGAAATCCGGTAGAGAATCCCCATACTTCTTCAACATGGGTCTATTCTCCGATTCCAAATCCTTGGCCAACATTGCCACAGCGTATGCCAAATCCATCATTGACTCAGGTTTGGAATTTGATGTCTTGTTCGGCCCAGCTTACAAAGGTATCCCACTAGCTGCCATCACCGTTGTCAAGTTGTATGAATTGGGTGGGGAGAAATATTCTCAAGTTGGTTATGCTTTCAACAGAAAGGAAAAGAAAGATCATGGTGAAGGTGGTTCTATCGTTGGTACACCATTGTCAGGTAAGAAGGTCTTGATCATCGATGATGTCATGACTGCTGGTACAGCCATCAATGAAGCATTTGATATCATCAAGGGTGAAAACGGTGTCACTGTTGGATGTATCATTGCTTTGGATAGACAGGAAACTACTAAGGACTCGGATATGAGTGCTACAAAGAGTGTTTCTTTGAGATACGGTGTTCCTATTTTGAATATCATCAATTTTGATGATATCATTGAGAAGTTGCAAGGTAAGATCTCCGAGAAGGAGCTTGAAAGTATTTTGGAATACAGAAAGAAATACGTCCCAAGTAATTGAAATTAAAATATGAAACATCAAATGATATATAAATATACACACTAGTCTTTTTTTGGTCTTTTTTTTTTATTGTTGTTGGTTTCTGTTTGATATATTATTCTCTTTACATTCTGATTCTTTGAATCTTTTGCTTGGCGATCTTTTTAGGAGCAGTAGGTGTAGCTTGGTTATTCACAATTGGATCCTCTCTAATATATGCACTTGCAGTTTCTGGATTTTTCATGGTAAATGGTGAATGCAATGGAACAATGGTATTCATCTTGAAACCTTTCACTTTTGGAACCTCAATAGGTGTATATTGATTACCCATCAACTCTGGTGGTCCAGGGTATTTCTTACAATCTTGCAAGGATGTGGGATGTTTCAATAAGTATTCCGATATTTGATCGAGTAATTTTCTCTTGTTTGTTTCATCACCGATTTCAAATCTAACTCTACCTGGATTTCCATAGTCTTGAGGATGGCATTTTTCTGGCTCAAACACAATATCTCTCAATCTTAATAGCCTACATGCATTCAATATATTCTTTGCCAATGGATTGGCAACACACTTATCCACAGGTAGTCTTCTACCTTGTTTTATGGATCTGTTCTTATCAAAATAACAAGGATACACAATATTCAACTTCTTGAAAGCAGCAATCTCTTCAGCTGAAGGTTCAGGAAGATCAGGAGGTATATTCTGTGTCATTTGTGGTTGTTGTGGTATGTTTGCAGGCATGGACATCCCCATGCTAGCCATCATCTGTTGTATTGGGTCATTGGAAACACCACCCATCTCTTGATCTTGCGATCTTTGAACAGATGGTTTTGGTCTTGCTGGTGCGATGGGGGTCTTCAAATCGGCATCGAACTCTGCTAGATCAAAGTCCATGTTGTCGATATCATCGACATCTTCAATCTCTTCTAACTTTGGCATGATGTGTAATATGTAATATGTGTGTTATGAGCAAGTAGTGGTTTGCAATGGTTCAATCAGTTTAGTTTATCAATGGCCACTTTTGATGTTGACGAAATTTGATTCTCGCTGAACACGTCCGATACCAAATTTGCGACAAAAAAAATGTCGCAATTTTCAAAAAAAAATATTTATTTTAAATTTCTTGATCTGTTTACAGAAGATTATTGTTAGATATTGTATCTTTATTCTGTGAAGTTGAATATTCCAATTAGCTTCTGATATGAGTGAGATGGAGGATGATCAAATAGGAAACCTGCTGTCTTCTCAGGAGTCGCAGGACTATGATGATTCTCAAGGGTTGAATGACATCAGAGCCAGAGAACCCATAAGAGAGGATGATTATGATGATTATGATGAAGAGGAAGATGATGACTATGATTATGACAGCAACAATGACAACGACAACGACAACGAAAACGAAAACGACAACGAAAACAACATTCACAGTAATAAAGACAATGCCAATAAGGAGCACACTAATAAAGACAGCAACAACACTGAAACCGGGGAAAAACAAGTGGATGTTTATATAGACCGGGCTAAATTCAGTGCCAGTAAATCAAGATACAGAAAGAGGCTATCAAACAAGCAGGTCACCAAACCATACCACATGGGTAGCAACCTACCAAAGACAGCACATGACCGAATCATGGTGAAAGAATTATCCCATGCCAGAATCGAAGGTCGTAAGATCTTGCAAAATTTAGATCAAGTTCATAGAACTGATTTGGCTGTTCATTTGTACAATCTATATCTACTTCGAAGGGATAATTTTACCTCAAATTTGAAAAACGTATGCCGTTTTCACAAAGTTGGGTTGTGGCCATTGAACGAGACAAGACAAATACCAAGACAAAGCGGATATGATTATATCAACGAAGAGCAGGTGATTGATGAGTATAGAGAGAATCTCATACCATTGAAGGAGTTTTGTGCAATGTCGAAACCAATTCAATCAATTGGACGTCCACGTAGAGTATTATCCGGATATGTGTTGCCGAAGAAAAATAAGGAGAATTATACACCCTCGAAAGAACTACGGGATGAATTGAACAGTGTTTTCCAACGCAAGATTCATGCTAAGATTTACAACTATAATAAGGAAATGCAGTCTCAGGCTCAGTCTGATCCCAATTCCAAAACATCAAAGATACAACAGATGCAGCCAGTTATCGAGCCGCCAATAAGGATGTCTGATTTTGTCATGGATAGGGTTGTTGGGAAGTTGGATGGGTTGATAAACGATTTGGTTAGTGGTAGAGCAAGATACTTGAAATATAAGCGTATAAGACACAATACAGATTGGAGAAACGTTGTGATGTCATTTGCAAATTTGAATAGAGAAGAAAGTGATAATTTACAAGTTGCTGAAAAGATGAGTAGGTTGTTTAGATATGGAGATCATACTGATCATGGTGAATTGAGGACCCATCTTACGAACCTTGAAGAAGGAACAGAGATTTTTGAGGTTGAGAAATCAGAGATACCCTCATTCAAAGATCCAGATCAGTTTATTGATCCTCCATTGATGCTATTGCGTGACAGAGAGTACTTGACACAGAAACGAAAGGAACTTGCCACAAAGAGAAAACGAGAAAAGGAGCAAAAGCAGAGTGGAACCACGACCACGTAACAGATTATGTAATATACGGACCACACCTCTACACCAGTCCTGGAAACGCTCTCGAACACGTTCTATTTTTTTGCCTCGTTTCTTTTTGCAGCCAGGAAAAAGAAACGAGCACGCTTCCAGAAGCGAGGTGCCGCACGTGTTTGGTGCGCTCTGCTGCCTGAGATTACGCAGAGCTTCTAGAAGCCGCGCCGCAGCTCTTCTTTGCTCACGAGAAGCAGCCAAATTTTGCGCGAAATTGGTGGGAAGCTTCACTCACATTGAAAATCTTGAGATTGAATATGGCTCGTTTGCAGTGGGAGATATCTCTTTAAATTTATACCGATTTGCTTGTTTAAAAAGTCACTTAATTGTATACTTAGTCTTGTAACTCCCCCTATTTACTCCTTTCATTTAAGGATCTACCCATATTTTCATTGATTCTTCAGCTTCACAACGCCACCTGCTTTTCTCCATTCCCCGTCATCTTTGTATTTAACTCATCTTCTCCATATAACCTTATCTTAACACCGGACATTTTAAATGCGGTCCAAGTCAACATCAACATCATTCCATCTAACAATCTTGGGTTGCTCTGGTGGCCCAATGGTCGGTAGCACATGTTCATTCTTATTGAAACCTTCTACTCTTACATACCAGCAATTACTCCTAGATGATATTCAAGATTGCATAGTGTTGATAGATGGTGGTACCATCTTGAATTCTCTGGTACAGTTGATATCAGATCCATCAAGTTTAACCAATTATTTACTAAATTTATACCCAGATTCTTTGAAGTACAATGAATACTTAAACCTCACAAACATGTCCATAGTTGAATCAAATTTACAGGTTAAATCTGATAACCCATCCTCTTCCCCTTCCCCTTCCCCTCTTGAATTATCATTAAGGTATATCAAATTAATTAATTCAATTTTGTTAACACATGCTCATCTTGACCATACAGCAAGTTTAATCATCAACTCACCAATCTTTCAAAACATAAAATCAATATACGGCTTGGAATCATCTTTAAATTCACTGAAAAGTCATTCATTCAATAACTTGGCATGGCCAGACTTATCAAACTTTTTCAAATTCAACAACCTAGACTCAAAACTCAAGACCAAGATAAACAAATATTTCGAATGTCAAATATTTCAAGTTTCGCACGGTGAGTTATCGAACAGTGATCAAAGATGTGAATCATCATGTTATTTGATCCAGAATTTGTCGTCTGATAAATTCATCTTGATCTTCGGTGATGTTGAAAGTGACTCTATCTCACATTTGAATTTAAACCTGTTGATTTGGAGTAATATTGCAAATTATATAATATCCGATAAATTGAATTCCATCATCATTGAATGTTCAACGGTCGATAAAAACTCTAATGAAAATCTATTTGGTCATATGACTCCTACTCATTTGATTCATGAGTTGCTAGCATTGAGGAAATGTTGCATTGATCTCCAAACCCCCACGAACAACAACACCAGCAACATCAACGCCAACAACAATAAAGATGATGTCTACTCATCGATGTACACTACTCATCATGAACAACCACTAATAGGATTGAACGTGATTGTGATTCACGTTAAGGAAACCTTCGATGGTCATGATCCAAGACAATTGGTCTTATCACAACTGAATAAGCTTAATGATTCTTATAACCTACAAGTTAATTTTTCAATGGGATTACCTGGGTTGACTTATGAGCTATAATTGTACTACATGACTTGTATACGAGTTACAACTAGCCCAAAATAGCTGGCTTAACATATGATTTACAACTACACAACCTGGTTTAACTACTTTAATGTCAATACAATTAATATAATATGGTAATATTATTAAAATAATGCGTAGTATAAAGTGGGAGAAGGGGATTAGTATAATACATGTAATTTACTTAAACTTGAGGCATACCATAACCTTTGATTCCCTTTGCAAAACCCCATTTCATATCTTCAACTTTAACATTCTTCAAAAATTCAATACTATGGTCAGATTCACTGATGATTGCCATTGAATACTTGTCCAGTGATCTTGCATCTCTATAGAATAAAATCTTCATACAATCTTTGATCAGTTGAATAGCATCCGCCTTGTTCAATTTGGCAACATCCTCTTCAGAGTCAACTTTTTGTCTTAGTAATGGTATGGCCAGATGTGCACCGAATCCAGTTGCCAATGATGGTGAGCTAAACGCAACACCTAACAAATCCACATATTTCAGGAAACTCTTACCTTCAACGTCAAAACCAGCAACTATACAAGCATTCCATAACGGATCCATCTTTGATCTTCTATTATAAAAAACACCAGTTAGATATTCATGGATATGGTTAGCTTTCAATGAACTCTCACCATCTTCAACATCACCACAATCGTAACCTTCATCAATTTCCAAATCTTGCAAGATTCTATTCAACTGTTGTAAATCTGAAATGTCACCACTAACACCAACAATCGTATCCTCACCAACTTTCAACAATCTTTCCAAATCGTCAATCTTCATCAACGAACCGTATGAACCCATGTTATCAGCAGCGATGATTATACCGTCTTGGTATTTCACTGCTATCACCGAAGTACCGGTCATCATTGGTTGTTGTGTGTGCATTGATGGGAAATCTGCATGTTCGTTAGTGTTTGAACGGTTGATGTTGGATGCGTTTGATATTTGGTAATTGTATGCACCGTAGGTTTGGTTGGATGGTCTACCCCATTGGAATGGATCGTGATTCATTGTTACTTTGTTGAGTTGTTTTAGTGTGGTTCTATAAGAATTGCTACTGAGGTTGTGGTAATCATTGGTATATTGTATTTACCTATGTGCACACCAAATTTAGAGGGTGGCGAAATCGATTTCGAGGACCAGATAAAGGTCGTGCGCGCAACACCAAAAATGGGATAGAGATCTGAGTACGTAATTGCTTACGTATTCCTTTATAATGCACGTCGATCGACGCATTCTCCCGCGTCGCCCCGTTCGCCCTTCGGCCCCGATTTCCAGCCTGAGCGAGTTTTGAAGCACAACAAAGTTGTTGGTTCCTAATCATCAGAACTGAACCTCCTGATACCGTGCAATTGTATCTAGCTCACCTCACCCACACCACACCACAATCATCCAATCCTAATACCACATATTCATAATGAGATCCTCCATATCCTGTTTGGCAAAGTACGTGCCACTTATCAAGTTTGTCGGTGGCCCACATGTTGCAGCTAGTACGTAACCCATCAATCCCCATTTCCATCATCATCATCACCATCAACTCCCATATATACTGATTTACTAACCACCTACAACTTTACCGTATGACAGAACACGTTGCTGGCTCACCAATAGCTCATCCTTGTGCACCAGATAGCCTACTACCTTCCAAAATCGCCACATCCTCATCATCCTCATCCGCTCCTGTTTCTTCTGTTCCTTTCGTTGCATTCGAGTCAAGAAACATCTTGTCCAAGAGATTCAGATACTCACCTATTGACGATCTTGAAATCGATAATATTATAGCCGGTGGTGCCGAAGTTGTCTTCAAGCAATTATAAAAAACGAGAAGTTTGATCGCATGGTGAATGAGTTCATAGAAAACGAAAAGAGTGGAAAGTTCTCTTATCTTTCACTGTTTCAACGACGTTAAAGAATTTGGTTACTCTGATTTAACAAAACAAGGTGGGATTCACTTTACTTCTTATTATATTTATTTATTCTTATATTCACCTTTCTCTCTCGCCACACTCTAAATCTGGGGAAGAGACGGGGAAAAGAAAATTCACACATATGGTTTTTATCTACAATGAATACAAAATCTTGCGAAATTAACGATCGATTAATTATATCATATCATATACTATCAATGAACAAAAAAAACGATTATAATTTATTGTATTTCTTTTCATCTAACATACTTCAAAAGTCTTTGATAATTCTCATCCCTGGCAAACCTGTTACCATCTTTAATATCATACATCAGCTGCTGTAAGATGATCCCATAGTTATCCACACTGATACTCTCAGGCTGGAAATTCAAATCAAATGACTCGTGCAATGAGAAATGATGTAAACAGTATAGTGCGTACATTAGAATATTGTAACCATTCGCATTCTTGATATTTATCTTTGATGTTTGGATCTTGGTGACAAACTTATGACGTTCCCAACCGTGTAATTCAATCAATCTTTTCAAAGGTGCGCTTTTTATGATATCACGGTCTGATTTGGTTGTTCTGTTTGATATCTCAATGATATTCACTTTTGTGGTGTTGTTTTCAGTGGTTCTGATGTTAACCAGAAACACGATCCCGTTTTCTAATATTAGTGGGAAAATCTCATTTGGATGAGGTTCGGATAGTATATCAACCGCTTCTTCTTCGTCAAATTGTAGTTTGTTCTTGTGAATGTAATCCGCAAACAAATGTTCCCTAACAACCAATGGCCAGTTTTTATAGTTCAGTTCATCAGTCTTCAGTTTTGGATTGGTCAGTCTATTATGGCACATTTTCTCAAGCATCTCTATAACCTCATCAATCACCTCCAAATCATTGACAAAATCTTCCAAATCTGGCAAACGGTCAATGAAATGTTCAGCCACTGATATAGGAAACAATGAGTCTAATTCGTCAGCTTTGGCCTGCGCCAATAGCTTGGCTTGTAATTCCTCTTTGGCTAACTTCTCTTTCTTCTCTTCATCTTCTTTGCTCTCTTGGCTTTCTTCCTTCTCTTTATGTTCTTCCTTCACTTCTGTAATTTCATCATCTGATATGGTTATTGGGGTCATTTGTCTTTTCTTAGTTATCTCTAGCTGATCAGTGGTCAGTTTTCTCTTAGTCTCGCCATTGGCCTTTTCAATCATCTTATTGACAACCGCAGTTCCAACAACATTCTTAGTAAACCCGAACCTATCAAAAGTTTGCACTTTATCATAAAATTCAACAATGTCAAATTTTCTAGGATTGAACTTGGGATCACAAAATGCCCTGATCAAGGTCTCCTGATCTGCACAAAAGCTATAAATTATAGCCAACACATTGATGGCATTTATCTTACACGTAGGTTCAAACATATGGCTGAAAACCCTTGGTCTTTTCAACGAAGCTTTGCTTATCTTGTGTCCGAAATAAAATATAAATTCCTCCAGTTTCAAAGTCAATTTTATTGGAAATGCACCAGCACCAGTCTCATATGGAATCTCTTCGTCTCCATGACAATTAACAAATACAACTTTCTGATGTTCATGGAAAGCAATTGCCAAGTGCCAATCTTGAGACCAGGTGAATGGATGGAATGTGACTTTTGTGCCGTTTTGATTCTTAGGTCCATAACTCTTTGCGGTTTTGAATAGTCCAAAACTATTGTTTTCTGGATCTTTCACGAATTTATCGAGTATTAGATTGATATAGTAATACATCA
Organism: Ambrosiozyma llanquihuensis; assembly: GCA_030568425.1. Lineage (NCBI taxonomy): Eukaryota > Fungi > Ascomycota > Pichiomycetes > Pichiales > Pichiaceae > Ambrosiozyma > Ambrosiozyma llanquihuensis. The sequence continues at coordinate 238,648 of JAJMFV010000002.1, read as the reverse complement.
TTTCACTCGACCAGACTTTCAATCTATGAGAATTGTCGGATAGTTTGAGTTTTGTTCTCATGCCTGTTATCTTATGCTGGATGATCTCATCAGGGGAGGTGGAATCATGCTCTCTTGCTAAAAGCCTATTGTGAAAGGTTGAGAAAAGATATTGATGGATTAGATCAAATATCGTTTAATAAATAGTTAGTGACATATTCTTAATATTTTTTTCCCAAAATGAAAAACGCAACGAAAAAGGGTGTAAGCTTAGTTGCCAATAAAAAGAGCTCTTGAAGATGCACAGCATTGCGTTGATCTTCGTGTATGAAACAAACAAGAGGAAGACTTACAAAGTATCGGATATCTTGTCGACAAAACGGCCCTCAGTAGTTTTTGACATTATATGAGGTAGATAAATGTGATGAGAATGAGGAATTCAACAATGATGGTCTAAGTATATCATAAACACCGGGAATAGTAGATAAGAATCACCACCAGTTCAAGATAAGAGAACCACCTCAGCGAAAACATTTCGATTTTGTTCTTTTGGAAAACCACAAAAAATTTACTGAGAAAAAAGGCGGATTTTCCGTCGCTCACTCGAGCCAGAACAGATTGTCTGCCACGCAAAACATACAGATTTGATGGCAATAGCCTACTCGTACTTCACCACTTATTTTGATTATGATTTGCACCATTCACTTTTGGGATTGTACTACAGTGGTTTATACGAACTGAAATGGATTTTATTAGTGGGTGATTTTTCTTTCGAGCTAAACACCCTTTGTGGTTCCGCTCTCTGGAACGCGTCAATAATAGTACTCGAGCAACAGGTTTAGTTCGTTACAAATAGCTAGTATCAACCTGGGAATGACTGTTACAAAAATATACCACTAGCTGGTAAATAAATTGAATCCAGATAATCTATGCTCACTGTTTTAATAGCATCCGATCATAGAAGAAAAAAAATTGTTAGGCTCCAAACCATTGTTCTCAGAAATAAAACCGATGGCGTCAAAAATCAACAAGCACAAGAACGGACTCAAACCAACGGTAGCATAAACCAGCAACTGGTTTCAAAAGGTGGCAATACATGACAACACCACGATAAACAGTCAAATAATCAAAAAAGAAAAATAATGTTAGCCCATTTGATGAGAATGGGAAAAGTAAAAAAATGAGGTCGTACCCGGATTCGAACCGGGGTTGTCCGGATCAAAACCGAAAGTGATAACCACTACACTATACAACCCGAATTATTTTTGTGATCAGAAATGAGGCACTATCAGATAACAGCGTCGACACAATTTCGCCGAATTATCAGCTATAAAAGGTCTTCTGTAGATCCCCCTATTCACTACGATCCTGTAGGTCCAAAATTCAGCCGAATCGGACCAGTTTCCATCCAATCAGACCGATGTCTAGTAGTTTTTGCATTTTTATATCAGTTTATACTCTGACTGATTTTGTAGAAGCATACGGAATTTCCGATTTACACCAAACAAACACTTCTCTGCGTCAACAAAACCAGTTTATATTCTGATATATTCTAAGGCTTTTTACATCTTGAATACCAAGACGGTTAGTGCTGCATTAACTTATTAGACGTCTTTGATCGATCTCGATTACGATGGTAGTAGTACAAATCAAAGGAGATCAAGAAGAAGGAAGTTAGATCGAAAATCACAGATCTTCTGTTGCATAGAGATAAACCCTCTTCGCTAAACCAAGCTAGACATAGAAACGCAGTACGTTACAGGCATGAGCCACAGTCTGTGCTTTCATTAAAATATGTCGAGCCAGCTACAATCATAGTGGCTGTTGATAATCTGGATGTTGCTAGTATACCCAGCACGTTCAAAAGTGCCATTAGTTGTGAGAGAAGAGCCCAATGGAAAGCAGCATGATGAAGCGTTATCGTCACATAGGAAGTTGAGCACTTGGGATCCAAAAGTTATTTTTACTAAGGATGAGTTCCTTTTGTATAAAGCTGTGCACAAGAGATGGGTATTTAGCATTAAATATAAAGGTATCTTCACTTGTCGCTCGAGGAGACAGACTAATGTGAAGATGAGCCGTTGGTACATGAAGAAAAGGCATTCTTATTGTTGTTAACATGAAAAGGGAACCAATGAGATGCTTGGAACAATTCTTGTGGAATTGTTGTAATCACCAATGGTCATCTTGGTTAAAATATTAGGAATATAAGTATTCCCACTTTTGTCTTTTTAGTTTACATTTTATATTAGCTACAAAGTTGTATAGAAAATTAAGTTTAATCATAACTTAATCTAATACCTACAAGTTGTTAACTAAAAGAGGATGCTAACAACTTATAGGGATTAGATTTAGTTATGATTAAACTTAATTTTCTATACAACTTTGTAGCTAATCACAACAATTTCTCATGTTTTGTTCATGCATTTCTTTGGTTCCTTTTTCATGCATCCCGAAACCTAGTTTCTCCCGTTTCATGTTAACAACAATACGAATACCATTTCTTAACCAACACCAATGCATGTTTTGCTAAACACTCCAAACGCCTCAACTTCATGTACCAATGGCTCATCTTCACACTCTTCCTCAAATACTCTAACATCCAGTAACCTTCAACAAATTCTGAAATGTGGTTGAATCCAAAAACTTAGTCAACATATCTGCAACATTTACCTTAGTATTAACATAATTAATTCTAACAGTCTTTTCTTTGACTAGACTTCTAATGTGATGATATCTAACATCAAAATGTTTAGTTTGTTGATTCTTCGACTTGTGTGAACTCAACTCAAGAGCAGCACAATTGTCTCCACATAGTTCAGTGAATGCAGTTGATAGCCTTAATTCCTTCAACAAGTTAAAGAAATACAACCCAGCTTTCCCAGCTTCACTTAAAGCAATGTATTTACTTTCACCCTTAGACAGAGCAGCAACCTGTTGTTTCTTGGAACCCCAGCTGATAATATTACCATTCAATAACGTCATAAAACCAGATTGTGAATGCCTATCTTTCAACGAAGCACAGTCTGCATCACTAACCGAAGTATCTACATAATCGCCTTTCATTGGATATGTAACGAACTTAACATCCTTGGTAGTTTTCAGAAATCTAAAATCTTTGAATTCTACCTTCACAGGATCATTACCATAGCCTAACTTGAAGTCTTTTGTTTGCACAACATATTGCATAACCCTTCTAATTGAAGCCAGATGACATTTTCTAGGCTCAACCAAGAACCTTGATTTAATAGACATCGAGTACGCAATGTCAAACCTAACTGTACTTGCCAAATATGTCAATGTACTAACCAAAGATCTGTAATGACTATGTTCTTCTTCATCTAATAGTGGTGAAGCTTCATCATATATATCAATACCTTTAGCCAAAGGCGTAATCAGTTTTCTTTGAGAGGGTTGGATCTTGAAATCCTTTTCTAATTTTTCAATTGAATCTCTCATGGAAATGTTAAACTGATCACCCTTCTTCTCAATGCTTATACCTAAGAATACCTTTGGAAATCCCATCAACTTCATTTCAAACCTTTCAGATAATCTTTTCACAGTTTCACCATCAAATCTTTTGATCTTTAGCAGCAATAATAATATCGTCAACATAGATTAGAACAAAACAATTTCTTTGGTAAAACAGACATGGATCTAACAACAAACATTGAAACCCTTGAACAACCAAAGCATCAGCTAATGTGTTGTACCAAAGAGCTGGAGATTGTTTTAAACCATAGAACCCTTTCTTCAGTTTCCAGACATATTCAGGTTTAACATTGCAGCCATAAGGTGGATCAAAATAAATTGGATAATCTATCTTTCCATTCAAAAAAGCATTCTTCGCATCCATCTGGACCAAGACATACTTATTGACAGCAGCAACAGCTAACAAGAACCTGAACGTATCAAAACTTGACACAGGAGCAAACTTTTCAACATAGTTTTCGTCAAGACGTTGAGTAAATCCTTTAGCTACTAACCTTGCTTTGAACCTTTCTTTTCCATTACCTTCTTGTTTTACATTGAACACCCATCTACCCTTGACAATCTTTTCATTCTTATTCAATGACTTTCTGATTATCAACTCATAGACATGGTTTGTGCGCATAGACTTTCAATCCAACAATTTTTCTCAGGTAACTTCAAAGCTTCGCTAAAATCTTTTGGAACTTGATATTTTCACTTTCCATAATAGTATCTTCAGCATTGTTCATTCCTTCAGAAAACATTTCAATATCAACGTTATCATCTGATGAACTAGTATCGCTGCTGCTTCCGATCAACAATCTCACAGGGTATTCCAAAGAAGAAGGATTGTTAACATCAATACTGACATTTCCCCTCGTTCTTTTGAAACCCGTGATCAAAACAAATCGATTGTTTCTCACTCTCGAAGTAATTCTATCTTCAGCTAGAGCACTTGATTGTCTCTTCCAAAAGATAACACTATTATGACCAGGTTCAATGCTCTTCCTACCTGTACCACCACTATTACCTTCAGTGCCAGCAATAGCGAGAACTGTTTGAACCACTGGAGAGGTTATTGGTGTTATAACTTCCTCAACAAATGGCTCATGATTATATTCAGTATCTTTAATTACATCATTCATTGAAGACACATCATCAAACAGAACTGGCTCATGATATTGATCAAGCGTGTTCACGTCTGTCATAACATGGTCATTGATTTTCCCATGTACAACCTGATTTTCGTGATTTGCTTGAATAACCTCATGATTATCATACCTTTCATTAGCACCATCATTAGCATCAACAACATCAACAGTACCAACAGCATCAACCATAGCAACATCATTACCACCAGATTCATTCCTAATCATTCCATGACCACAACCACTTGAATAACCACCAAACCCTCCAGAAACCAACTGATCATCATCATGATCCTGAACTTTACCTTCCTTCAACGGAAACATTGTACCAATCATCTTGAAAGCCGAAGTTCTCTTGATCGTACCATTACCACTCCCAATTAGCATCCATGCAATCTTCACCGTGTTGTCATAACCCAAGAAAGTACCAGTGACCTTCTCTTTAAACAACTTCTGTTTGTTATCATAATTATAACCAAACATCTTGCATCCAAATGGATAAATTTCTCCAATGTGTCTAACTGTTCCTTTCAAACTCTGAAACGGACTAATATCTGAACCATTCCTTGGTAACACATTGTGTAGGAATATGGAGTGATTAAAAGCATATGTCCAATGCTTCTTAGGCATACCACTATCAAACATGAACTTCTTCAACTTATCCTCAATAACGTGATTGGCATTTTCAGCAGGGCCATTCTGGTAAGAGCTATGAGGAGCAGTGAATTCTTGTACAATACCTTCTGCTTCACAGTAACCTTTCAAGAGCTTGGTTCTAAACTCGTTGTCGGTTCTTAAGGTGCAAACACTTTTCCTGTGAACATTTAACTGATTCTTGAGGATTTTCAAGATATCAATTGTCTTTTGAGACACTTCTGATCTGGACTTCAAAATATCACCAAACATATACTGTGAAGCAACATCTTTAACAATCAGACCATATTCTCCATTGTATGGACCCATAACATCAGCAACAACCATTTCACCATTCTCATATTTGTATTGAGTAGATGGTTTCTTTCCATGTGAGGGTTTCACATTGCTGGCACAAGATTCACACTTGGCTAAGGCCATTCTCAGTAATTTCCATGTTACCTTCCCTTCCGTGTGTAATCTCATGTTTTTGATAGACGCATGTCCATACTTTTTATGGATTTCCAATCTTTATTCAATTTAAACATCAATTAAGAATCAAGAAATGTCAATCATGAACTCAGAAATCTTCTACTTCAGCAACATTGATGTCACCAAGGAGGAACTTGACACCATCACTATATATGTCAAAATCCAAAATACAGGGCTTGGTTAGCTACTCTGTTAGGTACTACTGGTATGGAGAATGTCGATGAATTTGTTAAGGCAACCTCCTTTGAAGGTACATGTCCAGGAAGACTTAATAGCGAACTATGTACGATTAATACTGGTAAGTAGACTGTAGTTATGGTTTTTTACTGATTAGTTTAACCATAACTACAGACTACTTACCAGTATTAATCGTACATAGTTCGCTACTAAATACTGTCATTAAAACGACTTTATCAAAGTTTTTTGCTCATCAAATCAAGGATGACTGGTCAGACCTCAAATATGGCTATGAGATGTTGGCAAAGATGAACATGGATGCTGGGTACTTTAAGACCTCATTGTTGTCTGGTTTGATCACGGATTGGGCAAAGAAGTCTATGAATGCTCCCATTTCGGAGCAGGAAATCATGGAGACAGCAAAGAACATTTGCGAGCTTGACCCAAGTATGGAGAACGCAGTTATTATGGTGCTGTATTCAGTGTTGAAAATCGACTGCGACTATCAGTTAGCAGATCTGATTGAAAACAAGATAGGAGACACCTATCATAATGTGTCTGTTGATGAACTATGTTTCAATTATCGAGAAGCTAAGAAAAGGATGAACATGAATCAGAAGCCGATGGAAAAAGAATCAGTTTTTGTGTCAGATGAATCGAAGAAGAACAATGCTTTCAAAGGCAAGAAGAAAAATTCTCAAAAGGTTCTGAAATGCTTCAAGTGCCACGAAGTTGGTCACTTTAAGAATAACTGTCCGAGGCTACGCGAATGGTGAAGAAGCTTATTATGTGGTCCAAAAATCCTCCAAAGATAAGAAAAAGGATGTTGTCTTTATCTTAGATAGTGGTGCTACTACTCATATGGTCAATGACAAAAAGATTATTAAAAAATGTCAAAAGATCTCCAACCTATGTAACTGGTTTTAGTGGTGGCGAACAAACACAATGGAGAGGTGACTTAGTTTTTGGATCATGGGTATTGAAGGATGTTGTGTGCAGTCCAAATACCAGAAGAAATTTATTGTCATTAAGCAGAATGACTAAGAATGGTGACTGTGTGGTGTTGAAGTTAAAACACGGAAAATCTGAGTTGGTTATTAATGATAAGGTTATTGCAAATGCTAATAAAATTGATGGCCTGTATCATTTAACTCAGTCTTCAGTCAGGAATGAAATGGTTTTTCAGGCATGGGATCAAGACTTGCTGGAAATCCATAAAAAGTATGGACATGCATTTATAAAAAACATGAGATTGCACACTGATGGTAAGGTATCTTGGAAATTAATCAGAATGGCCTTGGCCAAATGTGAATTTTGTGCTAGCAATATGAAACTGTCACATGGAAAGAAACCCTCAACGCCTCATCTTCATAAAGGACCACCAACACCGCTTTATCGACTGCAGAAATTTTCCAGATCAAACCAAGCTTGACAGAATGGCATCACTTCCTATCATACTTCAACCACACATACTCCGCTGCAAAACACAGGCATTGAAGCTTCATCCTCACAGGGAAATTTGACCTTAGATCCTGGGATGTTTTGTCCCTTTGAGGAAGAAGGTTTTGGGATGTTATATTGCTGCAAAAGGGGCTTTAATGCCTGTGGGAGTTTTGCAACGGAATATGCGTGGTTGAAGTAGGTGAGTTTAAACTTTTCAGGAAGTGATGCCATTCTATCCAGCTTGGTTTGAGCTGGGATATTGCGGCAGTCTATGAAGCGGTGTTGGTGGTCCAGGCAATGGTCGATGGTCAGAGTGCATTGTTCTTGTTCAGAGAACTGTCTTCTCCTGATATACAGGCAATTAACCAAGATAAGCATTGTTATAATAAAAGCACTATACATATATTGATCTAGATGATAACAGTTGACTGGGGCAGTTCGTTTGAGTCTAGAGTGGACTATGCAGATGGAGAAAAAAATTTGTAAAGATGGTAAAATAATGATATATAAATATCCCAAGGATCAGGACTGTAATTGAGGGGGCATGGCATGCTTCGACTGCTGACAACTACGTATATATTATTCATATCATCCGTTGAAATCGATGGATGTTAATGGTACAATCAATATTATAAATGGGTATACAGTTCACTTGTTCAGACTCACCAGCTCGAATTAGCGCATCTCGTTAACCTCCTGGGACTGACACCGACACACAGATTTGGCGAGCTACCACGAATTGCTGAATCAACACGCAGGAAACCTCACTGCCAAAAACTACCAGCACCTGGACAGGCGTTTCAAAAGGAAACAACAGGAAACAACATTCAATCACATGGCTCTGGAAGCTACACACATGCGATCTTTTCCAACATCTACTTGTGGCTACATAATCTTGTAAAATTTCCAAGGATGGGTTGAGATTTGCTGTTGATATGAAGATCTTGGAAAAGAAAGAGTGTGTAGCTTCCAGAGCGGTGTGGTTGAATGTTGTTTCCGGTTGTTTCCTTTTGAAACGCCTGTTCAGGTGCTGATAATTTTTAGCAGTGAGGTTTCCTGCGTGTTGGCTCAGCAATTCTTCGTAGCGCCAACTCTGTAACGCTTGTTTAGTTGTTTGTATGTTTTTGAGATGAGGTTTCCTGAGTGTTGATTTAGCAGAATCAAACATCAATATATCATCCTATATCCTGATTACGCCAAAAGCCAGTAAGATCTAGAGTTTAAAAACAGTAAATAGCCGAAACGCAGCACCAACAAAGCCTCCTCACCTCACAGGGCGGAGGAGATCACAAGACAATATCGCTGACGGGGGAATGTAACCGAATATTAGCGAGTGCAACCCATAATCAAGCAGCACAACAGGAAGAGCTTCTCTTGTTTATAATGGTGACTGTATCATGCTACAGTTACTGAATAAGTTGCAACAACGGCGAATTTATGTTGAATTAATCTCAGAAAATCCAGTAGCTGTGAACTTTCCACTGGATTTGGCCTCGTCGCTTGAGAAGTTTGCAGGCAAACTGATAATCCCCAACACACAGCGGTGTTGTATCAGCAACCCCCAATAATGTAACAGTCATCTGCTATCAGTGAGAGGCGCTTTGGTTCGTGTCGTTACAAAGGCGCCTTACAATTTTAGAACAAGGAAAGTATGCATCGAAATCGGCTCAAAGCCATGCCACCATATCTCGTTGTACAAGATTACTAAGCTGCATGTGAGGCATGACTGAAGTAATATCTGCCTCAGATTTGAATGAATTAAATGATTGGAACATATAATTTTGCAGTTTGATGTGTTCGGTACCGTATACCATTGACTTAATCAACGATACAATACTAGCACATGCACAAATTCAGTTAGTTTCCCGAAACGTAGCAATAAACTTTCGGTGCAACAGCAGCGAGACCTTAGCAATCTGTATAGTTCCACTCAAGATGCTTTATAATTTGATAATCAGCATAATAATCATTACTAGGTTCATTTCAAAAAAAACACATAACATCTATATAGTCCAAAACATATAACAAAAACAAAAAATAAATAATTATTCAGTCAAAACACCATTCCATTTATCGATCAATCCTTCAGCCCAACGGGTCAGCAGTAGCTCCTCGGTATCATCCCTAGATCTTGCATCCAAACTATTCTTCTCTTTCATTCTGAATTCGGATAGTTCCAATTCAAGATTATTATAATACCGCGGTAGTATCTTCTCCTTCAATGCAGAATTATCTGACTTCATCACTTTTTTCAGCACTAGTTTTGAAAACTTTCCGAAAACCTCCTTAAATTCCGTATCCGTGTCCAGTAAGTACGAATCCATCAAGATCGTCTGGTAGTTAACTAGCCTATCGTACTGTGAAGTACTTAGACTATATTTGTTTGAGATCTTATTGAATGATTGATTCAGTATGCTATTGAAATCTCTTCTCAGTTTCAAGTTTTCATCAACTGTGATTGTTGCTGTAGAAGATGACTGCTTAGTTGGAGATTGAGGGACTTTGGTGATTGTTTTTTGTCGAGAGGAGTACTCCAAGTTCCTGTCGTCCAAAGTAACCGTCCCTAAATCGAACGGATGAGAGGATTGATTGTTTGGAATATTATTATTATTATCATTATTATTGTCATTATTATATTGTTTATTTCTTGTGCCATTATTATTCATATTGTTATTCTTTGGTGTACCCATTTCAGTTGGGACATAATAGTTCTTATTAGTTGAGCCTGTTTCAATATCCCACTTGATTTTCTTATCAATTAAATTAGTCAATTCGGATCTATCCAACTTCGAATATTTTCTAATGAATTTGTGCTTCAGTAGACTCATTGCCTTTGGTCTTTTAGAAGGATCTTTGTTCAAACATTGATTGACAATATCATTGAATTCTTCACTAAAGCCACTGCCTAAAGTTGGAGAAGGATCGTCTGGAATTTTGAACAAGACATCAAATGGATGATATTCAGATAGTGGGGGTTTCCCATAAGCGAGTTCAATTGCGGTAATTCCCAAGGACCAAACATCAGCCGTGAAATTATACTCTTTATGTTTAACGATTTCAGGAGGCATCCAGTAAGGGGTACCAACGAATGTGTTTCTCTTTGATAGATTATTTGATAGTTGGGTGGCAACACCAAAATCTGCAATCTTGATTTCACCTGAACTACTCATCAAAATATTGGCAGCTTTGATGTCCCTATGGATCTTACCATTTTCATGTAAATATTTCAGAGCTTGTAAGATATCATGCATAATCAAACCAATTACAGGTTCACTGAATGGTCCTGCAGTGAGTAATTCAGAACAGGAACCACCACCTAGATATTCCATTATTATCCACAGCTTATAACCTTTCAAGAAACAACCATAGTATTTAGTTATATATTGATTGTGGCAGGTTGACAACATTCTAATTTCTTTCTGTATCTCGTTAATCTCTTCGCTTGTGTCGAGGTCAATTTGTTTTATAGCAACATCGATTCTGGATATCCTATCGAATGCTTTATAGACAACTCCAAATGCCCCTCTCCCTAGTTCTTCATAGAGTTCGAACTGGTCTGACGAATATGATCGGCTATGTGACATTGTATGTGGGGTCTTTTGAATTGACGTTTCTTTGGAAAATCTGGGGTATATGTTGTAAGAGGGTATATATAGCAATAGATAAGGACAGCTTTGAATTAACGGGAAATAGACAAGGTGATATAGATGGAGAATGAAAAAACCAAAGAACAAGTTCAACACACTTAGGTATCAATGCATATCTACAAGGCAATCCAGGGGATATTCCCATATTCTCGATGAAACATAAACAAAAACACGTCCTGAAATGGAAAGCGATGAGAAGAGACTCCACTGGTGCAGAGGTGTGTGTGCACCATTTGATCTGCTCGGTTTTTTTTAATAGAGAAGGGGAAGGGTTATTATATCCAAATTGCAACTACCACATACCCTTTCTCAAAAGCAATAATCAGCACCAAACATACAGACGACCCTTTTCCACTGTACAGTTATTGAATATCAATGTCAGTCTTAATACGAAATCGCATACTTATAGTACCAAAACTAAACCTCAGATGTCTTCCGAAGAGCCCCAATTCCATTAGATCGTTATCAACATCCCCAGTGAGGTTTAACGATATACACAACACCAATGCCAACCCAAACAATCTAGGCTCTTCAGGAATTGAAGATTTTGAAAACTTCATACTACAAAGAAATCTACTTCCAAAACTATCATCCGGCTCATTGAGTCAACATAACAACGGTGCAACCACCAACAGACTGCTGTTGAAATGTATTGCATTTGACGCAGCTGGTGACTTCAGCATCATGGCGAGCGATGTGAAAAGAACACAGTTGATATTGAAGCATGATTTGTTGCCTAGAGATTTGAGAAAGATAGACAAGGGGTACGATGATATTGTTCCATCGTTGTTGATCCGTGAGCACTCGATGTTGTTGAACATGCTACATATCAAGGCGTTAGTTAAATGTGATTCTGTTGTGTTGTTCAATTACGACAGTACTTTTTCAAATGAGAAGTTTATTAAGAATTTATCTGAAAAATTGAAAAATGAATCCAATGAGAAGTTGCCATATGAAATTAGGGCTTTAGAGGCTATATTCGTTGATGTCATTGAGAACTTGAGTTCCGAGATGAAAGTTCAAGTTACTGTTGTTAATGGGATATTGAAAGAACTAGAAGATGATGTGGATTTGACAAAATTGAAGTATCTATTGTTGGTTTCCAAGAAATTGACACAGTTTCAGCAGAAGGCAACGTTGATAAGAGATTTGATAGATGAGTTATTGGATCAAGATGATGAGTTGGTTGAATTGTATTTGACGGAAAAGAACTTGAAAACTCCGGCTCAACTGGAAAAACATGATCATCAAGATGTCGAGTTGATTTTGGAATCCTACTCATTACATTGTGATGCCATTGTGCAGACTATTGAAAAAGCAGTGAACGATGTTAAAACAACCGAAGAGATCATCAATATCATATTAGATTCAAACAGAAATGACTTGATGTTGCTTGGGATAAGATTAAGTATTGGATTATTGAGTTTTGGTAGTTTGCTCTTTTTGGCAGCTGTTTATGGTATGAATTTGGAGAACTTTATTGAAGATAAGGATTATTGGTTTTTGACAATCTCAGCTGGATCCGGTTTGATCTCTGTGATTATTTTGAAGAAGGCTTCGGGTAGATTGACCCAGTTACAAAAGGTTCAGTTTATGAGAAGCTGAACAATGGTTGATTTTGGACCGTGCATGTATATATACGAACAGAGGGGTTGGTTTCTCTTTTCTCCTTTTCCTTTTCTGCTGACTTCTTTCTTTATGTTGATAGATTATTTCTCATTTTGAATGGTTATATACGAGGTTTTATAAGCGAGTGTAATGAAATATTGTACAAGAGTTAGACCATATACAGCCTCAGCTGTGGTTATGGATACATTAATTGATTAATAACCACTAGTGCCTGCCCCTGTCACTACCAGAAGCACAGCCGCTGACGGCAGTCACATAATCCACGCATTTCAAACAGGCCTAATGAAGATAACAGTTCTCCACGAGGAAGTGAAACCTGTTCAGTTCCAGAGCACAGTTCCACAGCTGTATATAATATTGGGTCATCGAAAAGGATGACCATGTGGGTGTAGTGCATCATCATCTGAAGCGGGAAAAGTCGACTGATTCCAGTGCCGAAGAGAGAAAAAGACGGAGACGGAGAGGCCCGCGCGGCTGAGTGGCTCACGTGGGCCGAAGAGGCGCGATTGGACCGAGAGCTCAAACAGCTTATGTTCCCCGTTGCACTAGAGAACATCACCTTCTCCTTCTTCCTTCGAGGCAATTGCAACCTTGCCACTAGAGAGTGCTAACGGGACAAGAAAAATCAATGAAGGAGACACCGGTCGCCACCGCAAAGGAGAAGCAAGCTCACCATGAGCTCAGCTTGCCAAAGCCGAAGAAGATCTTTCAGTCGATCAAAAATCACGTTCCGATGCCCCGTTCTTCAAGATCAGGTACAGTCAGTAAGACCACCTTGAAGAACCCCAGCATCTTGGAAATCACAGGCAATGAGAATGAAGGTAAAGGAGTGCTGGAACTGACTAAAGTGGATGACGTTGATGACCACCATAAAAAATCCGACGCCAGGGCTGTCGCCGATGTGAATGTCAATCCGAATAGCAATGTGATTGACAAGACCAATGGCAAAGTCAATAACACTCTGTTACCGAATGAAAGTCCAAACCATGTCAAATTTTCAAAACGTGAGGCATCCAAATCAATCAGTGCCCATACTAATGATGGGAGTCATATACCATTCAGAAGCTTTTCCTCATCCCAGTTGGACCACCTGAACTCTATAAGGAGGAGCGGATCCGGCTTGAAAACACCCAAGCTGGAGTACAATCCATACGGGATTTACAACAACACCAATATCATCGATTCTAGAAACTTGTTCAAAAGAGGGGAAATCAGGCAAGAAGAAGATAATATGTTGCCGTACCCTACAGAAGATCCAAGTCGATATTTGCCTGATGCTTTCAATCAAGAGATTGAGAATTTGACCGATAAATATGGGGTTTTCGATGAGAATGATTTTATTGGTTCTGGTGGTGCATCCACAATAAAGAAAATTTGCCTCAAGGAAAATAAGAAACAAACTTATGTTTTGAAAAGATTTATCCTATTCAGAAACGAATCACCTAGCCAATACTACGAACGTATATCCAATGAGTACATATTCACAAAGAACCTGAGACACCTACATACAGTTAAAGCATATGAGCTAGTGAAACTACCAATTGAATTGCAGAGAAGTTGGGGAATGGTTTTGAAAATCTATCCCACTGATTTACTATCCCTAATCAAAAAGAGAAACTGGAACAACGTTATCATTGATGAAAAATTATGCTTCTTTAAACAGATTGTGCTGGGTCTGAAATATTTGCATGAATTGGATATTGTTTATCAGGATTTGAAGCCTGAGAATATATTGGTCACGAGGTCTGGAATTTTGAAAATAACTGATTTTGGATGCTCTGAAAGTGGTCATGAGGTTTTCAACGATTTCAAGTCAAAAGTCAAATGGCATAACACAGTGATTGGTACACCACCTTATCAGCCTCCCGAAGTTTCAGCTTTGAAAAACATACCATTGAAAGAGAGACCTCTTTATGATCCTTTTAAATTTGATTACTGGTCGCTTGGAATGATGTTGTATTATTTGATTGGGGGAAAATTACCGTTTTTGGAATGCAGACACTTAGATTTGAATTACCTTCAATACGAAACCGAGCATAAGTTCTTCACTGAACTATTTCCACAGTACTTACAATATGATGCTAATACTAGCAACGTTTCAATAAGCAAGAAAGAAGATCTCAGTAAGAAGTTCCCCAATCTAGGCAAGTTTGCTGATAATTTCCCAAATGGGAACCTCACAAGATTAGCTTGGAGTCTATGTGAGCCTAATCCAAGCAAGAGAATGACTTTACCTGAGCTTTTCAAAGACAAGTATTTCCAAGGTATCAAAATGTGCATCAATGAAGGTGCCTACGAATGCAATTTTATTCGTCACGATCACTCATTGGATGGAATATTCAAAGTTCAGTATGGTTGCGAAGATGAAATTGAATTGATTGATATAAAAACAAACAACAATGGTAACAATCCATCATCCTCGATGAAAAGACACCAAAGTGGCTTATGTTTAAGATCATTATCTTTTAACAAACCTGTCACGGCAACTTCATCCTCGACACCATCCTCGATTGAAATACCATTTGCAATGGAGAATAATAACCATGATTACAAAGGAAGACAGAGCGACTCACAATATTCACTGCATTCATCATTAATAACCCATAGTAATGACTCCTCTTTGAGCTCGACGTACAAGTCACATGACCACGAGAATGGTCATACTGATGATGCTCTTAATGAAGCTATCAACAAAGTTATCACTGGTCTGGAAACATTGGGGGAATCCTGCGAAGAAGAGCGTTCTTGTGAGTCAAGACAAAATTCTACCGAGCCGTTATTTGACGACAGCGATTCATCAGTGCTACAGATTGTTGTTAAGAGTTCACAACCTCATGATGGTAGCATTGCAACGATGGTAGCGAGCAAAGCGTCCACTAGTGATAATACCAAAGAGGCTTCCGATTTGAATAATGGGGATATCCAATCAATGACAAATGAAGATGATAATAAAAACGGCAAGGACAACGAGATAGAGAACAAAAATAACAATAACAGTGAGAGCAATAATAGTAACAGCAGATACTCTTTTGTTTCGAGTGATAATCGATTATTAAACTATGAGTTCACCCAAGATGACTACGAAAATGAAAACGCGTACATGATCGTTCCGTTGGATGATATTCAAAAATGTTTGAAATTCGATATAATACCACATAACCATGTCTCTGGTTTCATATGATGGTGAAGTTGGATATATATATATAAATTTCTTTTCTTAATTAGTTGTCTTAGCTTAGTGTGTTTAATAGAATTGGGTGTACAGCAAAGCGTATTCTGCGGACACATCCGTGCACCATATACCGAGCGGTGGGTTTTTCCTGTTTCTTTGCGAAATGTTCAGCTCGTCAAAAGTGATTGAATGAGAAGAGAACTAGAAAGAGGAGTTTCCTTGTATGGTCTCCCTCAATCAACCTGTACAATCACTATAAATACCATGGATCTCCGGAATTTGATATCATCCAATGATGACTCTGGAAACAACAACCCAATTGTGGACCCACCAAAGCAGAGCACAGAGATGCCAGCTCCAGAATCATTGCCAAAACAACAACACCAACAACAGATTCCTATCCTGAAGCCAAGACTATCCATTCACAATTTGATGAACAATGAGGATAGCCCTTCTCCAACATCAACAAATGCGAATACCAATAACCCTATCAATTCGTCACCCTCAATGATGACCCCAACACAACCTCCATCTACCTATGATAACTCCCTTTTAAACTCATCCAGTCCTGTGACCTCGGTCAAAACTCCTTCTAATCATCTGACTAATTTCGATTCCAAAAAGAGAAGCAGCATATCCAACTTAACAAATGATGAAGACGTGGACATTGATGGAAACAGAACCCCAAATTTAATCAGAAAACCCTCATCCTTGGCATTGAGTGAAGCTGGCTCACCTTCAGTGTCAGCAACTACAGCAGCAATATCAAAACAGTCACAAGCACAACCTGTCCCAGAGAAAAAGTTCTCTTCTTCACTTCATGATCAAATCAAAGCTTTGGAATTGATGAATGGGGACGAGAAGGCAAATGGAAAAGACAGCGAAGCAGATCAGTCCGGTAAGCCAAGAAGATACAAAGAAAGACCAACATGGGCTAAAGATTATATACCAAAGATGAAAGGTCATAAGAAATCTAGTGGCGGATTGCTTAATAGTAATAACATGACAGATAATAATGCCGGTGGTCGTGGTAGCTCATCTAAATTATCAATGTCCTCGATCACAGGTTCAATACCCAGAAACGATTTCAATAAAGTCATCACCGAATGGATTTGGGCCAATATCGAAGGTATCAAGCAGGATTATAACGATATTCCAGATGTCGAGAATTGTGTTGAGTTGGAATTGAAAGTTGGTCAGATTTGGGAAAAAGTTAAAGATAGACGGCTACAGTTGCCTATCAACACTGAATCAGTTTTAAGTGTTGATTATTTCCATCAAGATTGTTATTTTAAAAGTGGTATACCGGTGCAGAAGTATCACGATATTAAAAATTATCTATCCAAATTGTCAGAGAACAAGATGTCAACTACTAAGAACAATAAGTTTGTGATTGAAACATCAAACGTGATTGATTTGATTGCAAGCGAGAAGAAAAGAAACGACAGACCAATAACAGGACGTGTTTCATTGGATGTTAAAACAAAGAGAAAAATGGCCAGTATCCAAAAGCAAAGAATTGCAGATTTGATTATAGTGTTACCTAATTCCCTTTACGATTTAAGACTTTCAATGTCATTGGAATTACCATATGAATTGAATGATTCAGCGTATGAAAACTTCAAGACGAAAGTCAGCTTGCAAAGACAAAAGGAGAGAACCAGTTTTATCCACCAAGCAACATTCACCAGAATAGATTTGACCAAGGTTAAGGAAAATTCCAATTCGAAATACGAGTTGGAGCTAGAACTAAACACGCACGAGCTGTTGAAAAGCATGGAGAGTGTCATGGATGATCCACTATACTACGTTGACCTGATCCAAACGTTCTTAGATAACGGCAGAATCATCACAAGGCAGTTGAGTGTCCAGCAATATTAGAATCTGAAGCATGTAATATAGTTTGTATAGTTGTATATTTAAAAAAAATAAAAGTTAGCTCGCTCTGAAAAACACGTGTACGCCGGACGGATCTTTTTCAAGAACTTTGTTGGTGCTTTATCTTTGCCCATTCTCTTGTACGACAGATATTGACTGCATCCAATTAATACTGATTGTCGCTATATCATCATGATTCAACAGATACTAGCATACAGTTTGCTTTTTATCCTATCTCTCGTTGGAACGGTATGTGCGCTGCTTGCATCAACCTCAGACCGATCACCGTTCATGATTCAATACTAACAAATTACATTGCGTTTAATGTCTTCATTTTATATAGGCCTACCTTTTAGTGTGGTCATTCTCACACAATCCAAGAAAGCCATATCCTTCAGAATTGAAATATATAACAAACGATGGATCAGATACACTGTATGACTTGCCCACGGCCAACTCACCATCTTCCGACAACATCAAGCTCTCGTTGGTGATTCCATGCTACAACGAAGTGGACAGGCTGGAGAAGATGTTGGTTGAGGCAATTGACCACTTGACTAAAACATACAAAGATAAGTACGAAATCATACTAGTGGACGATGGGTCCAAGGACCGTACCGCTGAATATGCAATTGAGTTGGCCACCGATAAGTTCCATTTGAAGCCACATCAGATGAGAATTATCAAATTTGTCAAGAACAGAGGTAAAGGTGGTGCTGTGACACACGGTTTGCAGCATATTCGTGGTGAATATGCTATATTTGCGGATGCCGATGGTGCTTCGAAGTTCAGTGATTTGGATAAACTTATAACTAGTATTCAAACGTATGACCCAACCATGGAGCCTGCCATTGCAATTGGTTCAAGAGCTCATATGGTGAATACCGATGCCGTTGTTAAGAGATCGTTTATCAGAAACTTCTTGATGTACTCTTTACATTTACTGGTTTATGTGTTTGGAATAAGAACAATCAAAGACACTCAATGTGGATTCAAATTATTCAATAAGAAATCAATAGAAATGATCTTCAGTAACATGCACACAGAGGGATGGATATTCGATGTTGAAATTTTGATATTGGCAATCAGACAGAAGATTCCAATTGTAGAAATTCCGATAACTTGGCATGAAGTTGATGGCTCGAAGATGGTTTTGGCTAGAGATTCAATCAGTATGGCTATTGATTTGGTTGTTACCAGATTGGCCTATATCTTGGGTATCTACAGTGAAAAGCAAAAGTCTAAGAGTGAATGATTTTTGATATATCGATGATTCTTTACTACTACCAAGCAGCATTGTGTATACACATATTACATCCAACAGTTTACATACCTCAGTTTAACATGTTTTGTTGAATTTAATCTTTCCTATATTCAAAATCACTCAAATTCGAAGAAACAAAACAATTAGGCTTGAATACTTAGTCTTATACTAGAGTTGATATTACATAGTGATATGAAGCATTAAGATATGGGGGAGCTCTCCATTCTTACGACTATCCCTCAGCTGAAACCATTCCCTCATTTTCCACCGTAGTACATCTTACAACTGACACCTTCCCAAATCCCAACCTTAACATCTCCCATTTTTTTTTTGAAATGTAGATTATTCAAGTAGTTGAATAGTATCTAAGGTGTACCGTGATCCAGTTTAGTGTAACTTTTGTAGTTGATGGTGAAAGCCAAACCAAAAAAAAAGAATATTCAAAACCAACCACAATCAAAAAAATTACTTGAACAGAAATACAAGCAGAGTACTTTTCACCAATGCTATCTCTCCACCTTCTCTGAAAGAGGACCATGACCGATCAAAACCCAGGATATGTGTTTCAGAATGGCCTGCGAATAGTACTACCATATTATCAGACGCAAACAATCACGGTGAAAGGACGATGGTTCAACAAGACGGTACTGCAGGTGTTCTGTGCAGAGTTTAGAGAGTACAACGAGGAGCAGTACACCACGAAGATTGGAAATGGAGACATCAAACTGCAACGACAGCAGCGGAAGGGTTTGAATTTGGCTATAGAAGGCGCTGAATTACTCACATTGAAGTTGATATCTGGTGATGTGATTGTGTATAGGGCTCATAAACATGAACGATCGATTGTTGATTCGAAGATTGAGATCATATTCCAAGATGAGAATTTATTGGTTGTGAGTAAGCCTTCAGGTATACCTGTTCATCCTGTTCAGAAATATCGTTATAATTCGTTGGTTGAGATATTGAAGTTTGAATACCACTTGAATCAACTTTACCCCTGTCATAGATTGGATAAACTTACAAGCGGAATCTCAATATTGAGCTTGAATTTGGAAACGAGTTCCAAAATCCAGACCGATATTCAAAACAAGCTGGTATTCAAAGAATATGTGGCCAGAGTTGATGGAATATTTCCACATGGTGTCATTGAATGTAATGATGATATTGTAATAATTGATACAAAGAGAAAGTTTGAAAATGGTATATCAAAACTGCAGAACGCTACAACAAGATTCACGGTCATCACCACCAATACAGAGTTGAATCAAAGTATAGTTAGATGTATGCCCATCACTGGTAAGACACATCAAATTAGGATACACTTGAGAAATTTGGGCTATCCCATTGTTAATGATCCTCTGTACAACAAGGGAGTTTACAATTCACGACTGTCTGATACTGATGAAGAGGAAAATCCTGATGGATTGAAAAGTCAGTTTCAAAAGTATGAAAAAGAAAATATAATTAAGAGACAGCTACTGTTGAAAAATGAAAAATGCAGTGAATGTGATATTGAACTATACAAAGATGATGATGCCCAATCATTAGTATTATATCTACATGCGTACAAGTACTACAAACCTTCGAGAAACGGAAAAGGTAGTGAATGGTTTTACGAAACAGCATATCCTGATTGGTCCAGAATCTAAAATACAGAATCGTAACATTAAATTTTTTCATTACACTATTTATAAGAAATACAAACACAAATACAACACCAACAAAATCACAGTCATAACAATAGCTTAGCATTAAGGGGTTTTATAGGATCTTGACCATACTTCTGACAAATTTTTGCAACCTTTGGCCAACTAATCTTTCTATCAAATGCAGCAGCATCTTTCACCAGCTTTGCTCTTGAAAGTTTCTTAACAACATCAAGAGATTCTTTCAACTGAATTTGGAGCTCTGAAATCTCGCTTTCAGTATTAGCCATGATACCCATTGTATACTTATACAACCCATCCCATTGTTCGATCAATTCCTTATCTTGAAAGTAAAGATCATGGAAAGATTTCTTGAAGAATTTCCTGTACATATGTCTATTAACTGATGATTTGAACGGGTAATAGTGGGAGCCCTGATCAGGTGGTATATTCGCTTTAAAACCAGGAATGTTCAATAAAGATATATTTTGATTCTGGAATAAGAGACCAGGTCTGGATTTTCTAATTTTACCAACAAAATGATACTCTGGCCAAAATTGAAGTGAGAAATATTTGGATTTATAAACTGCTTTGGGATGAGAGAACCTATGATCATCAGCAAGTGTAAATAGTTCATTATTGACACCCTTGATATCTGTATATGATTGTGCAGGTAATGTGGATGAAGTGACAACGAATGTTCGGGATTCCGGATAATTGAAAGGTGCTTTGGATAGCTCTTCTTCGGTCAATTTGATATCATCGGGATTGAACACAAACCTCTCAACTGGTATTATGGGCGGAAGAACAGGCTCTGGTGGATTTGGTGGAAATATGGGTATCTTGAATAGTATTTTATTGTCTATTTTATGTCCATTATTGATTTCTATGTGATCCCTTTTTATTCCAAGCAGTTCAAAGACTTTGCTTATTGATTTTTCTTTAGTTGAACCATTTGATTCGATTTCAATGGGCTTGATAACGGGAAGTTCGTAGTCGTCGTAATTCAGCTCACGCTTTTCTGCGAAACTTTTGGGTGAGAGCAAGTTTAGCTTCTTCCGCTGAATCCGTATGCTCTTCAACTTATTCATGGCATATCTATAAACATGTGGCCGTTGCACACACCGATGGGCACAGACAGGGAACAGGTCTGGGGCCATCGCAAGTTGAAGTGAAGAGCTGAGCCAAATCGATCGAGGCATGTTGGCGGTGCACGGGTGCAGAGCCGGCAGATTGCTCGATTCGGACCAATTTGAGTTGAACAATCTTTCAGCTCCTCCAGACTCAGGAGACAGGAGACTCGTGTCTGCCGGCCCTTGCCAAAGACCAGAAACAGGCTGAAATTCTAGTGGTACATTGCAAAATAACATGCAAGGACTGTTCTCTTCCAATGCTCCATCCCTAACGGATAACATTGGTATGTCAAGTTCAAAGCAGAACCCTCCGAATCCTCCGCTTCCTCCACGCATTTCGACGGCGGCATCCCCTGTCACTGTGCCTCATCCCTTCCAACAGCAGCAGCAGTCTCAGACCGTATCACAGCACCAGGTACAGGCTTCAAAACAATCAGATACTCAGTTGCAGTTACTTTCACAGGTGCAGCAACATGAGCATCACCAACAGGAGCAGCATCATCTGCAACAGCCGCAACAGCAGACTGTAAATCCAAAGATTCAGTCACAATCACAGACTCCTTTTCAAATGCACCAGAACCAACAACCCGATATCCAAAATCATACCCATTCTCAGCAGCCATCATATCATTATATCCCCGCTTCGCAATATCAGCAGAAACAGACGGGTATGCAGCCATCGTATACACCATTTCAAAATCTTCAACAAGGCCCTTCACATTCGCAACCGACTGTGTTATACCCCATCAATTCCTCAAATCCAGGGCTTCCTCAAATCAATCTTACCCCACAGTCTCCGGCTACATTCACAACTCAGCAGGCTTTCCCTGTTGCTTCAAAAAAGAGAGTTTGGGTCAAGAGACCGCACAAGACAGCCACCACTTTACTTGTTGGTCCATATGATATAGTTGATGACTTAAAATCGTTAGTCTTACAGAAGTATCCAACTTCGCTAGCAATCCAAGTGGACCCCTCTGATCTTGTAGTCAAGTTGGAGTTGCCTTGGCCCAACTCACCTAATATAGCTCCATCTCTCAACCACGCGTCGACCGCTAATTCATTGGATAGCGTAGCTTCTAGAGAGCTCATAGCAAGACATTCAGAACCATCCATCGCGACACCAATGACAAAATCGAGTAGTTATCAAAGAACCACTCCGATCATGTCCAATGGGTCAAAATTGGGTAAAAATGGTAAGCCTAGATCATCCAATCTACCAACACCAGCAGAGAACAATTTCCAACCATATAATAAAACATCCATGCTTCCAGCGTCGCCTGTCCCCCTGTCCTCATCGAAGTCATCACTTCTTCAAAAGCAAATGAAATCAACTACAGGTGGCTCTTTCGAAAGCAAAACTAACGATAGCGTATCTTTCAATGCAATGCAATCAAACTCTTCCTCTAACGGCCCTTATACCATTACCTTGCAACCTGATGCTTTAGTTTGGAGAATTCTAGACCAATATTTCCCAAAAGGAATGAAGCTTCAAGACGCCTTTGTTGTTGAACCTTTACTATCCGAATCCACTGACCCATTAAGCAATTACTCGCTGCTTCCACAAGACCGCAATAAACTCCCAAGATCAGTATTGGATAGAGGTAACTCGCCTCAGATTTCAATGCCAATACCTATTCCTGGCCGCTCTCACTCTGCTTCTGTTAAATCCCATTACAATTCCAATGACTTGTCAGGTTCAATCAATGAATATCCAAGTCAGGATTCCTCCTACAATTTCAAAACTGCCATTTTAGGCGAAATAGGATTACCATCGCCTAGAGACTCTCAATTCAAGAGACAATCTTCTATAGAGCAGCTCTCGACCTCATCTACGGTGATTCTTTTTCCACGGGCCAATACCTCAAAATCCCCAACTCCAATGAGCAGTGCTCCTACGAACCACAAAGGTATTATCGCCGCTGAGATAGTTCCCTCAAGTAATAACACTGGGAAAACTATAGAAATCAACAAACAGCCTGCTGTACCTTTATCTTCATTGAAAGAGGCTAGTACCGAATCGACAACAACCAACACCCCAAAGGTTTCGAGGGCCTCGATTGCGGGGAAGCTCCTAGCGAAGAACAGTATCACTCTTGCTAAGAAAGGTCTGAAAAACGACCTGAGAAACCAACCACAACCAGGACTTTCCAAAATTCTATCCCATGTTTCAGTCTTGGTTGTGGAAGATAACTTGGTCAATCAAAAGATCATGGCGCGTCATTTGAAATCGTGCAATGTTATGTATAAGATTGCATCAACTGGTAAAGAAGCACTTGAGATGTGGAAAGAAGGTGGATTCCAATTATGTTTTATGGATATCCAACTTCCCATGATCTCAGGAATCGAAGTGACCCAAGAAATCAGAAGATTAGAAAAACTGAACCATATAGGGAATTTCGCAGAATCAGCATCAGATTCAAAGAGACTCACTGTGATTGATGCCGCTGACCATTTAGATTTAGAATTGTTCAAGTCGCCGATTATTATAGTTGCGTTGACTGCCTCAACCAGTGCTGAAGATAAACAGGATGCTTTGGCTGCAGGTTGTAACGACTTCTTAACGAAACCAGTGCAATTGAAATGGTTGAAGAACAAGTTGACTGAATGGGGTTGTATGCAAGCACTTATCAATTACGAAAGCTTCAGAAATGATCAATGATTGTCTTTCATTTTAGGTTTTTTTTTTGTTATTTTGGGGTGTGTTCACCGGGTTTCGAAATGGTCTAGCTCAGGGTATCCGTGGCTTCTTTTTTTGATCATTCAAATTATCCAACATTGTATATTATTATTTTTTGCTTTTTTGATCGTTTATTATATGTGAAATTATTCTCCTTTCGTCTTCTGGGTTTTATCTTGACTTTGCTTTCTGCTACAATTACTGTTTATATAATCTGCTGAATGATGTTTTTGAATTTTTGAAAAAGTAAGAAAAAGTAATATTGAGTTAAAAGCAGTAACGAACATAAACGGTGAAGATATATATAGAATTGCAGTATGTACCATCTTACGAGTGATGTAAAGCGGTTGCAGTCGACGATGCAAGAATGCTACTGGCATCATCCAAAGAACCAGGCAACTTGCCACTTTTAGATGGAGAGCTCAAGCTGCGGTCAAAGTTTGAACAAGAATAATCACTATCAGGTGATGTTTTCCAAGCTGTTGGATTTTCTGCTTTTTCAAGACAACAAGCCTGATGTTCTTTGAATATCTGTCTCTTTATATATGATATCAACCCCAAAACTTCAGGATTTCTCCAAGCATTGTTTTCAGCCTTGATCAAGATAACAAATAGATTATGAGGAGTTGAAGGATATGAAAAATAAATCAACACTTTTAGTAGCTTAGCAGTGTAATGTCCCGTAATCAACAAGTCCACTATCATGCTATACAAGTTAGCTTTTCTCAATATATGATGGTTCACTTGACCGGTTGGAAGCTGATCGTCTGTCAATTTTCTGGTTTTGGTAGTTGATGAAAGATACTTCCATCCTTGAATACAGTAATTTATCAAAGCTTCATAAAATGCACAGCACAACAAACTACTCATACCATTGCACAACTCAATCAATACCGTAGATCCCATGATTTGTTGCACGAGTATGCTGTATGAAAGAAGGAAAATGTTGACGTTGACTGAGCCAGCTGCAGCGGATGACATAACCACAAATCTCATAATGTCAATTCTTTTGGAAACATTATCTAACAGTGAGTTGACTAGATCCAATCTGATTTCAGTTAATATTTCTTCAGCTGATTCACCTGCTTTGTTTGGGGTTTGAAAAGTTAGGTATTTAGTGACTGTCAGTTCATTGTTGTGTGGATCACCAATAACAGAGAATAATCCTAATGGTTTGAAACCAATCAATTGTTCATTTGTATATGTAATTTTATGTTTTGGACTATTTTTCAATAATGCAGCTTTCAAAGATTCTCTTTTGATTGTCCCATCTTCATTGACTTTAATATTTGAAATTATCTCATCATTTTTCAGGGAAATGTTTCTTTCTGATCCGGTTTTGCATTTAACTGTACTTGCAGTTGGATAACTTGAGTAGCTCTTGTCAACTAATCTAATTGGCGATAAATGTTCATCCATCAACATGAAACTCAAACTTGGACTAGGATTGATTGGGTCATTGCTCACTTCATCGTTAATCGAAACCACTGAAAGTGGAGTTTCAGCAACTTCTCTATTCAATCTAGGGAATCGTTTAATTGATTGACGAATGGTTGCAAATCTCCTCAATTTTGATCTTCTCTGAACCGGTTTCCCACCCATAGCTTGAGTTGCAACCATGTTTGAATCTCTATAAACAAGTCTCTCAGGTACGTCTAGTTTTGCCACTGGTGAGACTCTGGATCTTTGGTAGATATTACCTTCATCCGATTCGGTAATAGGTAGAGACTTTTGAGGAGAGAATGAATTTCCATAGAATGAACCAGATTGTCTGAATCCTGACTCAAACCCTCTTTTCTGCCCAATACCAGAGGTATACCTTGGCCCTGTACCTGTCCACATGCTATCTGAATGTGGGTAATTTGGAAGGGATCCATATTGTTCAGGAAGTGAATGATGGTTCATATGTCCAATTGAAGAGTCATTTTCAAAAGGATTGGTAGATGGAGTATTATTGATTATTGTACTAACACCTTCTGTTTCCAGAGGACTGACTTTTTCCTTTGAGTAATCTGGAGGCTCTAAAGACTCACCCTTTTCCAATTTTGAGATACTTCCAATTGACTTGAATGAAGTATAGTATTTCAAACCAAAGTATAGTAGGAGTACACCAAGTATCAATATTATTCCAAAGATAACAAGAAATCCAATTGTCCAAGGTGACGTGAAGGGGAAGATGATATTCTTTTTAGATCCAGATTCAGTATCAATGCTTGTAACTTCATTAGTGGTAGCATCCAAGTCATATGGCTGATTGTATAACAAGTTGTTTTCTAACTCACTGGGTGGTTCTTGCAATCCGATTCTTGTGTTCAAGTCGTCAATGATGGGGAAGTCAAGATTTACGTAAAGAGGATTCGGAAGGGGAGGCCGGTTTTCTTGCCAGCCACCAGGCGGAATCAAATCTTGGTTCAACGACATCTGAAACTAGCTTGTTAGTGTAGCAATGATTATATTCTGTCTATGTGTATGTGTATGAAGAATAGCATCCAACATGTGGTATCAACGTCCTTCTTAACTGATTACATCCCTTTTCTACAAAAACTGTGCGTTTTTTTTACAAAATTCCATTAAACGCTTTCGCTTATTTAACAAAAGAGAATTGCGCAGAATCTCCAAGTCGAAAATCAGTGTCCATTCGAGTTGGGTGTGCAAAGCGTACACATATACAAAGGGAAGAAGAACAAGGAGCATATATATATAGAAAAGATGCAGGTAAAGTTAGCAAAGAGTATACGAAGAGAAAGGAGGTAGCACAACCACAATTGGAAGTTTCTTATTCTTTGGAAAAATCAAAGTCCTGGTAACCAGTACTAATGAATGCTCTATCGATATACATATTCCACAACTTCTCTGCCTGTTCAGTAGACACATCCTGTTCTTCATTCGTGTAAAAGTTAGCCTTATCGTCCTTACCTGTAACGTCCATTGATTTCCCCGCAGCGTCTCCTGATTTGGCCATCTTTCTGGCAAGTTTAATCCAGTCATTGGCCAACAATCCATCCATTCCATAGTGTTTGTCATCGGTAGAATATTGGATCTTGTATTCCAGTTCCCAGTTTTTGAGCAGGGCAGCCTTGTCTAGATCAACGTAGTACTGTGTATATCTTTCAGGAGAGAATTTTTGAGGGATATAAGCAGGACCTAGAAGTGTTCCATTTGGCATCAAATGAGGTATTGATTTATCCGACTTGAGGGAATTGTAGGATTGGTGAATTGGGTCATCATTGGAGAATGTGGATAGCATTTCAGCGATTTCGTCACTCTGTGATAATTTCTCCTCAAGCTTATCAAAAAACACATCCCATGGTTCAAATTCTTCAACTTCAGCAGCATTTGCTTCATTTTCTTGAAATAATGTTGAAATGTTGTATTCCCAGACTCTCATACCGGGATTGAATGTGGGGATAACAGATGCAGTGATATGGGCAAATGAGTATCTTTCACCAAACAAGCCAGCTTTTTTAGGACCTTTGATATCAGTGAACAAGGTATCTCTAAGTTCTTCCAAGTATGAAACCTTACCTTGAGGTGCACTTTCATATCTTTTTGAGATTTCAGTGATCTGTTCACCATCGGAGTCTAACAACCCTAATGATTGATATAAATGCTTGTCATTGAACTTCTTTTTTTCTTCTTCTTCATCGTCATAATTGGTGAAGTTCAAAGATCTGGCTTCCTCTTCGAGTCCAGCCATGACAAGCCTATCTTGAATAGATCTCCAAGATTTCACGGAATCCAAAGGAACAAAATGATCAATGTTCATATGGCCATATAACCCACCAATGATGATATCTCTATACTCATGCAGCCAAACACTCATCTTTGTATAGCAACTGAAATGCAGGTTTTTAGGCACTGGTGGAACGTGGCCAATTAACCAAACTTTGATATTTCTTCTTCTTAACTCTTCTAAAGTGTAACCTAACCATTCATACAACTTATAACCTGGCTGTTTTCTATTATCACAATTATCATTCAATGGGTTCTTATTGAACAGATACAATGAGTTGATCGACAACACTGCAAATTCACCAGGAACAATCTCTCTTAGGAAATAAACACCTCTATCGAAAACATGCATCTGTTCAGCAGGAACAAAATTCCTCCAAATCTGAAACATCTCTCTAGTTTGCAAAGTTGGACCCGGTGCAAACAAGTTATGCGGATACACATCATTGTTACCCAACGAAGGCACAACTTTAACTCTTCTATCGATAGGCATGACATCGTCTTCACCTTCGTCTTTGAATGTATCACTGATCAAATTAGCAACAGCACGATTCATATCGAATATATCCATCTCCAATCTTGGGTTTCTTCTATCGTTATCATGACGAATGTTATCCCCTGTCCAAACCACAAAATCAATCTTATCTTTTAAATTCTCCCCAATCCATTTCAACGTACCCTCGTACAAATCAATAGGTGAGTCACAACCGCTCATTGCATCACCATAGATATGCGACTGGTCCTCTTTTGCAGAAGACTCTTTGTCTATCCTGTGGCATTTTTCAGTGATTGAGCCACCAACGATGTTCAATTCATCTGGATGCAAGTCTGTGATGTGCAAGAAACGACCATGGATGGTCTTTCTGGTCAAGACTGTGCCATCCTCGGAGTCAATGGTGTCCACTTGAATCGAATGATGTGGTGTTAGTCCTAGCTTCAATAGTTCTTGCTCGTTTTCAAAGTCATCCACGAGAGAGGTTGAGATCTTCTTGGTGTGGAGTTTGTCTATTGATGAGGATTGCAATACCTGGTGGTGTTGTTGGGTGATATTTTTCGATAGGTAGTAGTAGATGGCGAGTAATGTGATGAATGTCAGGCCGGAAGATATGCCGAATGCTCTTAATCTTGAGGGTTTGGTCATGGTGTCGGGTTTGTAGGGTGACTGGATATATGTATGTGCACACAATCTAAAACAGTATGGCAAAATTTCAGGGTGCACTCAAATTGGCAGGAAACAGAAACAGAGAACTAGGAGGTCAGCCTCGGAGCAAGCAGACGATGGAAAGTAAATTAGGAAATGACAAGCTATTGAACCCTCTTACAAGAAACACTCAATTATATCTGTGACTCTGGTGGCTGTATCAGTTCCGTTTCCAGTTCAGTTTTCAGTTGAATTTGCAGTACAAAAGTTTAAATTGTGTCTCGTATTTCAATTAATTACAGCACAGCCACACCACCAGACCACCGCCGCATCACGTGGGCCTGCGGGGCTGTGCATTTGTGCGTCGATGGGCGCAGCACTTTTTTTTGCGTCGGTCGACGTCTATTTCAATACACAACAATGTTACTCTTACAACTTCTGTTTGAACAGCTTCTTGCCCAGTATCTCAACAACCTCATCTGCAACACCCCAACTCTCAATGTACCCCAAAGATCCACAACCGTAGTTATGGATGATCTTCGTATTTGCAGGATCAGCTTCAACTCGTGGACCACCCACTCTGCCCGGTCTAAAACCAATTGAATGTCTGATGATCTTCGGCTCGCCCAATTCAGGGATATGCTTCTTCAGCTTTGATTTGATACTTTGAATGTAATCAGGATGAAGCGATGTATCATAAGCAGGTGAATTCTCATCGTATATTCCACCCACAAGCGAACCACCTTCCTTTCTTGGAAAAACCATCAAGAACTCACCATCTTCTCTAGGTGCCTCTTCATCGAATGCAACTTGATATGGCAAGTTGTTTTCAACCAGCATTGTATGGCCTCTAATGGGATACAATTGCTTATCGTACGAATCTTTCAAGAAGTTATTTTGTAAACCTGTACAGTTGATGATGAAATCTGCAGTTTCACCATCTTCAAACTTGAATGATTCACCATCGTGCAAACTGTCCACTGAAAACCTTGAGATCTTGATTCCACCTGCGGATAGTTCGTTGAACAGGTACATTAGATAATTGGTAGTTGACACAGTGAAACCTTTAAATTTGTACAGTCCTGAAACACCGGGGAATTTCACCTCGTCAGATTCCAAATATTCATAACCTTCAACGAAATCTTTAAACCACGGTTCTTCGAAATGGTGCTCTCTAGAAGGATCAGGAATAACACCAGTGTACAAATCCAAAGTTTTGATCCAGGCTCTTGGATTCTCACTCAGTTCCAAAAACTTGAAATAACTCTTCTTATGCCATCTCTGTGCTTTCAAGTCATCCTTGGAAGCATGCGAGATCCATTGTGCTCCTGCTTTCGGGGAAGTGTAGAGCAGTTCGTTTTCACCCGGTAGGTCTTTTGCAATCAGTTGCAGGTTCACCGTTGGGCCAAACTGTTGTAGGATTTGGTAGGCTGTGGTTAGTCCCACAACACCGGCACCAATAACTAAAACGTGCGGTTCAGTAACAGACATGATTGATCAATTGTAGTGGTAGTAGTAGTCACAGCAGGATATCTGGCACAAGAAGAAGAAGGATGAAGGATGAAGGGTGAACTGATTGCACAGAAGTGACTAGAAGAACCTTATCAGTTTTCCCAGAGCGCGTCCCGATTGGGAAACAGCCCCGTTTTTGTTTGTGGTGCACGGGTTCACAATTTCAGGGCAGCTAACTTCCCGATTCGGCAACAGGAAAAGAAACCGAATTTTTTGGTGACGTTTTTTGTTTTGTTTTTCTCTTCTGTTTCTGTTTCTGAAGCTGTTTCTGTTTCTGTTTCTGTTGTGTTGCCCCTTTTCATTGCTCACACTCGTCATTGCACACACATCTGTCTCCTGCTTGCCATTGGAAGTGTCTCTTAACGAACCATTTTAGTCAGCCTAAGGAATAATCGCATCGCCTCCTCAACATCAACTGATAGCAACCCATTCCTCTCTCTCCACGCCATCACATCACATCACATCACACCCCACTTCATTCAATAGACTCAACTGCCCTTACTTATCT
The DNA here is from genome assembly GCA_030568425.1 of Ambrosiozyma llanquihuensis. NCBI lineage: Eukaryota > Fungi > Ascomycota > Pichiomycetes > Pichiales > Pichiaceae > Ambrosiozyma > Ambrosiozyma llanquihuensis. The sequence goes on along the minus strand of JAJMFV010000002.1, from coordinate 207,366 downwards.
CATTGAGCTCTACAGTTTCTTTAATTCGCATATACATTAACATATATATACATTCATACACATACATCACATAATACAATGAGTTTAGTTTCTCAACAACAACTTTTACAGAACCAGCTTCAGCTGAAACAGCTCGATGAACAGAGACTGAAACAAGCTGAACAGACAAAATCATTCCAATCAATGAAATCATCAACTCAAGATATCCTACAAAACCTAAGACAAAAGGAAGCGGAAAAAGTGGCTGTTAAAAAAGACCCATCTGACCCACTTTCCATTCAAATGCCACTAAATGCAAACCCAACTGAACTATTGGCCTCAAGATTCATCTCTTGGAGAAATATTATCGGTTGTTTGATCCACTATTTGAAAGAGATTGTTGCGGTTCATGAAGAAATCAGTAGACAGCAGATAAGACTACATCATGCCATCACTTTCCCATTCCTGACTCAAGGTTTGGATGGTGAGTTTTATCAACCTTTAAGATTAAACAACAGTGCTTCTGGTGCAGGTCAAAATTCTTCAAGAATCTTCTCTGCTGGCCATGCAAACAGTAACAGCAATAGCAGCTCTGCAAACTTGAATGGTAATGCAAATGATTTGGCAAGACAAAATGATGAGTTTGATATGGCTCGTAAGTTCTTTTTACCTTTAGGCAGTGGCTCAATTCAAGATTTACCAACCGTCTTGTATCAATACCATTCTAATGCTGCATTATTAGCACAGGCAACAGTTAAAGAATTGAATGGTTCAATGATTCCAAGATTGGAAGATTTGAAGAGAGATTTGTTGGTTAAGATCAAAGAAATCAAAAGTCTATCATCCGATTTCAAAAATCAAATATCAACTTTACAGCATCAAACAAAATCACTCTTGTCGAACTATTCTCAAGCCATTGAAATCTCCAAGAAAAATCCATCAAGCTTGGATCCAAAGCAAGATCCTCATATTTTAAAGACAATATTGGATAGACAAATCAAGAAACAGTTGACCGAGGAAAATTACTTGCATGAAGCTTTTATCAATTTACAAACTTCTGGTAAAGAATTGGAAAAGGTTGTTTTCATCGAAGTTCAAACAGCACTCACAGTTTATGCCAAATTACTTGGACAACAAGCTCAAAATGTGTTTGATGGATTAATATCAAAATTGGACACTGGTTTGTTAACTAAGGATCCAGCATTTGAATGGGACTCCTTCGTTGGTAAAGACACCGTGAATTTCATTGACTTGAATTTACCAATGAGACACTCGAGTGAAATCGTGTACAAGTATCAAAATGATCCATTATCATATGAATTACGTTCTGGTTATCTGGAAAGAAAATCCAAATTCTTGAAGTCTTACACTAGAGCATGGTATGTTTTAACTGCCTCGTTTATCCACGAGTTTAAATCTTCAGATAGAAAGAAAGATCCTTATCCAACTATGTCGTTACCTTTGGAAGACTGCTCAATTGCTGAGCATTCAAGAAAAGATGATAAGAACCTTGGAGGATTCCATAAATTTGTCTTACATACAAAGACCACAGGTGGTGGTTTAATGAGCAAAGGTCATAACTGGGTCTTCAGAGCAGAAGGTTACGAAGCGATGATGCAATGGTATAATGATTTGAAAAGATTGACAGCATTGCCTAACCCATCAGCAAGATCAGCAATTGCATTTGAAAGAAAGAGAGGCAAGAGAATTGAATCTTTGGCTTCATCGCAGACTCCATCGGTGATGTCTTCTAGAAGAACATCTAGAAATGGAGATGCTTTCATATCTGGATCTGCCGCTGATAAAAGACAGACTTTGAGAAGTAGTATTAGAGAAAGTTTAAGAGATGATTCGTTGTCCACGCATTCTGCAGATACCATGTTGACCATGCCTAACAATGCAATCAATAATCCAATGGGTATCAAGTCATTAGATTCATCTCCATAATCGATTCTCCAATGTTGCACATCTCTCCATTTACATTATCTTCAATTTATAAATTGTGTTTTATTATTTTTCATCATACCGACACTTTTATAAATGTGAAATCTTCTTACCAGCTTGCTTTTCCATGCCACATTTCACACTTCTTAATTCTATTTCTCTTTCTTCTCTCCGTTTGGTCCCTTTTTCTATTCCATTTTTCCCTTCTTTTTGTCTACTTTATTTATCTTTTGTTATTGCGTCTTTTCTTTTATGCATCGCCAACTAGGTTGTTCCCATATCCAGTTTTACTCGTAACGATTAGTTTCCTTCAGTATCCAGCAGCAAAAAAAAACACAGCGGCCAACTCCGAAGTGCGAAAATTCAGTTTCCTGTTTCTTATCGGCCAGCATCACACAACTTCACCACTTCACCACTTCAACATCCACTCATCATCCATTGCTCCTTCACTCTTTCAAGACTAATTCCTTCAACTCATCAATTGAAAAGTCCACCCCAAGATGTCGAGTAACGTGGGACAAACACCATTCATAGCACTCCAATTCCCGACCCCACCACCACCCAAACTCTCATTCTCAGCATACATCTCAAACAACTTCTCCAAAATATGTCTAATTATAACAGTTGTCCTATTCTTCGCATACAAGAGCTTTAGAAAAATATGCTACAGGTTCTACTACCAGCCACCAGACCACTACATCAAAGAAGCATTCACTTCCGATGCATTCAAGCTTGGAAAATTGAAAAACACAAAAGTTGGAATGAAAGTGTCAAGTTTCAGAAGACGGTTGTTGCTAGCTGGTTCCAAACCACAATTGTATTCAACCATCCCGCTATCCAAAAGATTCAACCCTGAAGGTGTCGATGTCACCAATTGCAATGATAAGATGTATTCCACGCTAAGGCTTGCGAAGCTCGATATCGAGCCTGAGTCAAGAAAGCTTGATTTTTTGGAGGGTTTGAATCCTAAGGATCCCGATGACCCAACCAGACGTGTCTTATTCGGGTTCTTCCATCCGTATAGCGATGCCAACGGTGGTGGCGAGCGTGTGTTGTGGGATGCTGTGTATTACACTTTGAAACAGTCTGAGAGGAACGTGGTTGTTGTGTATACTTTCACTTCCAATGATCAGAAATCAGTGAGTTCGATATTAAACGATATCAAAACCACGTTCAACTTGAATTTTTTCAACGATGGTATCAACGATAGACTGGTGTTTATTCAGTTGAATAATAAGTATAGATGGTTGATCAATGGTAAGTCGTACAAGTTTTTAACTATTATCGGCCAGGCCATTGGTTCGATCGTTGTGTTTTTCATGGCCATGTATCAGGTTGCGCCTGATGTGTACATTGATACTCTAGGTTTGCCTTTCACGTATCCGTTTGCTTCGTTTTTGTTGGGGATACCAGTCATATCATATACCCATTATCCGTTGATTTCATCTGACATGTTGAACAAGTTGGATTTGAAAAAACCTTTCCAGTTAGGCAAACATGTGTATTGGAGCTTCATGATGAAGTTGTATTCGATTTGTGGAGCGTTTACCGATGTAACCGTTTGTAACTCCACTTGGACTTTGAACCACATTATAAAAGTGTGGAACTGGATCACCGAGTCCAATCCTCCGAGCATCGTATACCCATCCACTGGACTAGATGAGAACAAGATTGTTGATCCAGTCGGGTCTTTGAAGCAGAAGAAGTTCTTGTTTCTTGCTCAATTCAGACCTGAAAAGAGACATGAGTTGTTGATTGTGGAGTATAAAAAATACTTGACAGAAACAAAGGAAGATAAACCGTATGAGTTATTGTTGTGTGGATCAACAAGAACAATAGAAGATGAAGAAACAGTGAACTTGCTACGTCAATTTGTTAAAGATTTAGAGCTGGATGATAAAGTTACAATCAAGGTGAATGCTTCAAGACAAGAAGTTGATGAATACTTGAAAGTTTGTGAATTTGGTTTGGATCCGATGTGGAATGAACATTTTGGTATAACCGTTGCTGAATATATGATGAATGCAGTGATACCGATCGTTCATGCCAGTGGTGGACCACTCTTGGATATCGTTGTTCCAATTGATCCTGAAACTCATGAATTGATCGACTTGTCAGATATCAGTAGAATCAAGGACGATTCAGTCATCTCTGGTTTCTTCTTCAAAGATCCAAGCGATCCAGATTATGGTGCTTCTACAGTTCATTATGATACATTGTCCGAAGTGTTTTTAAAAGTGAGCAAGCTAAGTGAGAAGGAGAAGATTAATATCAAACAAAATGCAGTTGCCGTTGCCATCACCAAGTTTGGAAAAGGTGTGTTTGGTAAAGATTGGACCGAGCTGGTTGAACTTGCACTCCGTCTTGAGTCCGTCTACAGAAAGAAGAAGGACTCGATTGAACAGTTATATTGATACCGCATAACAAAGTAAACACTACTTGAATATATATATATATACATACACTCTGTCATTCTCTCATTCTCTCTCGCCTGTATCTTCCTCTCTGTAAGCGCCGTTGAATGTTGCAATTGCAACATCTTCGCGTCCCCGACCTCTTTCGGGAATGCGACCCGCTATCGCTGATTTCAGATATCAAAACCCCTTTACCCTGTTCCCTTGCTCCTCTTCTGCTGGTCTCTGTTGTCACTCCAACTGCCAGATAACACCATACCACTCGAGGCAAATAGACTTATACACTTGTGTTTTCCAATTGCTACCTCAAAAATGGCAAACATCAGCAGACCGATCGAGCTCAGTGACATCACCTCCTCGTCATATGACCACTCATCCAATGACCTCACACTAAACACAAACGACTCCGACTCATTCGACCTGGAGTTTCAAGATAATGAAGAAGAAGACATCAATAAGCCTGGCTCGCCACTGGTAAGTTTCACAGACGACGAATTTGATTTCCCGAAGGTTGTTCAGTTCGAAGGTCATGATGTTCTATTGGAGACTAAAAACATCTTGAAATCGAACAAGCTTAAACTTCAATTTTTGGTTTGTTTCTTGTCGTTGATGATCCTCGGGATGATGGACCAGGCGATTGGGTCTATCTTGCACTATCTCTTGATTGAATATGATGTTGACAGAGCGCAGATTTCAAGGCTTTTCTTGTTTCAGTTCGTTGGTTACATAATTGCCAGTTTCACCAATGAGAAATTACACAACGTGCTTGGATTATACAAGCTGTTGTTGATTGCGCTCGTTTGCATGATTATAGAAAGTTTTATGTTCTTGTTCAAAGCACCATTGATTATATTGTATTTGCTTTCTTCCGTTGTTGGGTTTGGTGCAGGGACTTTAGACTGCGGCATGAACTTGTTCGTCGGTAATTTGAAATACTCAAATCAGTTGTTAGGTACCATGCATGCCTCCTATGGCCTTGGATGCTTTATAAGTCCAATTTTGGCCATTGCTCTGATTCAAACCGGTATGCCATGGAATCAATACTACCTTGTGTTGATTGTAATGACTATTGTTACGATGCTCTTGGTTGCACTATGCTTTAGAGATGAGACCAAATGGAAATTCAAGTATTACGCAAGACTTGCAGCCGAGTCTGAAGATGAAGAACTGGCAACTCTGAAAGAAGTTTTGGCAAATAAATATCTCTGGTTCTTTTCGATCACCTTATTCGTCTATGTTGGAAGTGAACTATGTGTTGGTGTTTGGTTATTCAACTACTTGCTCACAATAAAAAAGGAGATAGAGACGAATGCTTCGTATATGACTTCATCGTATTGGGCTCTAATGACATCCGGTAGATTCGTGCTGAGCTTTGTCACTGGACACTATTTTGATGATCGAGAAGCAACTGCAATTGTCATCTACTGCTTCTCAGTAGCATTGGGGTGTCTCAGTTTCTGGGTGTTTGAACAATATACCGCTATCCAAGTTATCTCCATTGATTTAGCAGGTTTCTTTGTTGGACCATTGTTTGCTACAAGTATGGTGATTGCCATCAAGACATTCCCTAAGAGATTATCGAATGCTGGTGTTCCTATAGTGTGTGGGTTGGGTGCCACCGGTGCTGCCATCATTCCATGGCTTATGGGTTTAGTTTCTGAAAATTTTGGTGGTGGTGATGGTGCTGGATTGAAGTATTTTCCACCATTGGTTTTCACTACATTCTTCATGGCATTTTGTTTGTGGTTGTCGTTTTATTTGTTACATAGAAACAAGGCAAAGAGCTACCAGAGATTGTGAGGTTGCGATCTTTCAATCTTCTAGTGATCGCAGGAAAAGTGGCCATTGTTTTTAGACATTTCTGTATGAATATGAATTACGGTTGCGCGGAGCCATAAGAACCATAGACGATGCAGAAACTGAACTTGCTGCTTCAGTTCCTTGAAGATTTAGAATTGTGTCAGGTAAAATGTATCAAGACAAGAGGTTGATGAGCAATAACCGTGAGTGAATATATGATGACTCAACAATTTCCGGGTTCTTCTTCGAGGACTCAATTGATCCAGAATATGGTGCTTCTACAGGTCATTATGGTACACTATCTGAAGTGTTTTCAAAAGTGAGCAAGCTGACCGAGAAGGAAAAGAATGAAGGAGAAATGCAGTTGCCGCTTCCGCTTCCGCTGCCACCACCCAGTTTGGGAAAGACTGACACGAGCTGCTTGAACCTGTGGGTGTGTCCACATGAACAAGAAAGACTCGGCAGATTAGATACACCAGTTCTCATAAAATATAAAAGCTTAGGATCATAAAATATAAAAGCTTAAGAATGCCCCCGCCCACTCTTCTCTCTCCATTGTGTAGTTGTAAATGATGCTGCACTGGCATTTTCTGCGCGTATCTCGCGATCAGCAACCTCTGATCTCAGTTGTTGAAGCTGCTCCCTCCCTGTTTCCTGTCTACTAGTTCTCTTTCTCTGCTTGATAGTACAGTTGCTAATACCATATGACTTGAGGTATATGGACCCATAAGCTTGCGTCTCTACCCTTACTTGAGATGCTCAACAACAGTGAGCCCATCCAGCTCGAACTAAGCGAGATCACCTCCTTGTCATATAACGACCCATCCAATGACGAATCTGGCCAAGACCAAACCATAGATGCAAACCCAAACGGCTCCAAGTCGTTTGACCTGGAGATCCAAGAGATCCAAGAAGAAGAAGATGTCAGCAAGCCTGGCTCGCCATTGGTATGTTTCACAGACGACGAATTTGACTTCCCGAAGGTTGTTCAGTTCGAAGGCCATGATGTTCTGCTGGAGACCAAGAACATCATGAAATCGAACAAACTCAAACTTCAGTTTCTAGTTTGTGTTCTATCATTTATGATTATCGGGATGATAGATCAGTCGATTGGATCTATCTTGCAGTATCTCTTGATTGAATATAACGTTGACAGAGCGCAGATTTCAAGTATATTCCTATTTCAATTCGTTGGCTATATAATTGCCAGCTTCGCCAATGAAAAACTACACAACGTTTTTGGATTGTATAAGCTTTTGTTGATTTCACAGGTTTGCTTGCTTGTTGAGGGTTTCATGTTCTTTTTTAAGGCACCATTGATTATATTGTATTTACTTTCTTCCGTTGTTGGGTTTGGTGCAGGGACTTTAGACTGCAGCATTAACTTGTTCGTCGGTAATTTGAAATACTCAAATCAGTTGTTAGGTACGATGCATGCTGTGTATGCTCTAGGATGCTTCATTAGTCCGATTTTGGCTATTTCGTTAATTCAAGCCGGAATGTCGTGGAATGAGTACTATCTTGTGTTGATTGTAATGACCCTTGTTACGATGCTCTTGGTTGCACTATGCTTTAGAGATGAGAACAAATGGAAATACAAGTATTATGCAAGACTCGCAGCAGATTCAGAAGATGAAGAACTGGCAACTTTGAAAGAAGTCCTGGTTAACGGGTTCTTTTGGTTTTTCTCGTTCATATTATTTGTCTATGTTGGAAGTGAATTGTGTGTTGGTGTTTGGCTATTCAACTACTTGCTCACAATAAAAAAGGAACTCGAAGCAACGGCTTCGTATATGACTTCATCGTACTGGGCTTTGCTAACATCTGGCAGATTCTTACTTGGTTTTGTAACTGGCTATTACTTTGAGGATCGAGAAGCAACTGCAATTGTGATTTATAGTTTCTCAGTGACTCTAGGGTGTCTCACTTTTTGGTTGCTTGAAAAATATACCACTATACAAGTTATCTCCATTGATGTGGCGGGCTTCTTTATTGGTCCATTATTTGCTACAAGTGTGGTGATTTGCATCAAAAGTCTCCCCAAGAGATTATCGAATGCTGGTGTTCCTATAGTGTGTGGGTTGGGTGCCACCGGTGCTGCCGTCATTCCATGGCTTATGGGTTTGGTCTCTGAGGATTTTGGTGGTGGAAATGGTGGGGGATTGAGGTATTTCCCAGCTTTAGTTTTAGGCACATTTTCTCTGACGTTGTGTTTGTGGTTGTTGTTTTATCTGATACAAAGAAATAAAAGAAAACACTATCAGAGATTGTGAATCTATCTTATATTGATAACAGAAGGGGGGGTTTCTGTTTTTACACATTCTTATTTTCATTGTTTTGGGGAATTTTTTTTGGCCTTTGCTTTACTTCCCTTTCCTTATAGGCTTGCTTATTTATTTATCATTTAGTGGTTCGAATATAGAGTACAGATTTTTGAAAAAAAAGTGATTATCATTCTTAACCGTCTCTTGCAACGGACATATACATATAGTAGAAAAAAACAACTCACGCACGCAGACACACAAAAGAGTGAAGGAAATACAACCAATTAGCATAAATTTAGATTTGTTCAGCGATGAAATCATCAACATTGACTTCGTTCAATGGAGCATTACCGGCATTGTTAATCTTGTTGGATTTCTTTTCTTCTCTGATCTCAATTCTCTTCAATTTACTCAATGGACCCCAACCATTAACAGGTGGGTTCAACTTGAAAGGTTGTAGGAACTTCATACATGGCTTGAAGTTTTCACTTAATGATGCAATTTCATGGATGATATCTTCGGTACAGATTATACCCAATTCTCCTAATTTTTCTTCAATCAAGTTGTTATCATTCAAAGCAACTTCTTTGACCTTGTTGTCATCTTCAGTATCAACAATTTGAACAGTGGCTCTCTTTTGGACCAAGTTTCTAATAGTAGCCAATGATGGTGATCCGATCACAATGTATGGGTTGATCAATCTTAATAATGGTCTAATGGTGATATTGGATTTGATGAAAGTACCGGTGTAAACATGGTCCAATCTTAACAACTCTAAGACCTTCTTAGCCTTGGATGGAACCTTGGCACCATGTGGACCAGGAACTCTGACAACAAACTGTAGCTTCTCTTCATCTTCATCTTGCTGTTTCTTTTGATCTTCTAAATCAGCATGGAGCTGCACCTTAAGCTTTTCATTCTTAGTGATTCTTTTTATTCTATATTGTTCTCTTTCTGATGATCTGTGTTTGGCAACCAAAGTTTCAGCTCTGATGAATTTTCCCTTTCTCTTTTCCTGTTTCTTTCTCTTTTCTGTTTCAGCTCTCTTTCTAGCTAACTCCTGCTTCTCAAGACGAAGTCTGTCGGCGTTCTTTCTCTTTTTAAGTAAGATTTCTGGGTTGGTATTGAGCTTGCTTTCTGTGACTTCGGACATTACTATTATCTTGTATTAAATCAACTGTATTATATACAACAGTGGTGCTAATAGTACACCTGAAAAGTAGACAAAGTTCAGATAATTCAAAAAAATTAAAAATAAAAAAATTAAAAGAAAAAAAAAAATCTGAAAATATTTTTTGAGTGTCGCACGCAACAATCAGCAAACGGCTCTGTGGCTGTGCTACTCGTGGCTCGTTTCGATCTGCTTGTTTCGCAAGCTTCGTAAAGAGCTCACAAGCAAGTTCACCACACCTTTGAACCCCTGGCCGTCCAGCTTCTTGAGAACTTTCAATCTGAAGTAGTCAAAATCTTCAACAAGACGCTTATCTGAAATCCAGTCAACATTGTCCTTGGTCAACCGGTTGAACTGCACAGAGTCAAGAGGTCCTGCCAAGCTGACCTTGGTCTCGTTTTCTTCCTCCAACTCTCTAATGATTGCGGTGATGATATATGCAAATGCAGGAGAATAGAATATATCAAACGTCTTCTTCGACTGGTGAAGTAGATCATCATCATCGTAGTCTTCTGTATCCATATTTTGACCATATTCATCCTGATTGTCGTAATGATGGTAGCTTTTCTTCATAAGCTTGTTAATAAACTCATTTGGAAGCAGGAAACCCTTGGCAATTGCCTTTTCGTTTTTGTCAAACGCCTTGTCTCTCCATATGATGTTACAGAAATCCATGACGCAGGTGTTATGGATACTTTTCAGTGTATGAAGCTGTTGATCTTTAATACCTTCATTTATCGACTCCGTATCCTGGGTGTTTATTAAAGAGCCAAAATCATTGTAATATTTCTTACAGTAGGTTATATGTCCACATATCTGCTCAATGAGAATAGGATTGCCACTGAAGTACATGTAGTATGTTAGAATTGGTGGGATGATCAAATTGGTGATCTTGACATTCTTGAAAGGAATGGAGTGCATAAATTGAAGAATCTTGGTGAAAGAAAGTAAAATCTCAGTTGTAATAGACTTGGTTAGTTGAACATATTTCCTTATTATTCTCTGTAATATGGAGTTGATGTTTGTCCAAACATCTTCACTAGAGTCATACTTACCAATCCAATTTTCAAAAAGAGACACGATTGAATACGAGAACAATGGCATGTATTCCAAAGTTGCATATTTCGTTTCCAACAAGTCATATAATTCTTTGAATTGTTCCCATTCCTGTAATTCAATGTATGGTAGAAAATCCCAAAATCTAATCATGGAAAGTTTTTCAAGCTCGGTTCCCTTGTACTTGAGTATTATATCTCCAGTTATGATCCGATGGATGACTTGAGGTTGCTGTAAGTTGTATCGTGTGAGGTACAACAACCCATCAAATATCTTCCCTTCATCCTTGGTTATCTCAAAATTCAAGGTCTCGAGCAAGGCTTCCACCCATCCATTAATCAAATCAGGTTTCATCCTAAAAATTGCATTGTAAACGTGAATCTTATTCGAGTAAATTGATGCTTCAGGTATGAATTCCAAGGACTCCTCAGATATATCCAATTTTTTATTGTTCAAAAGTGAAACTTCACTGAAGTAATTGATCAACGAGCCAATTTGCATGGGACTATCAAATTCTTCTAAATGAGAAACATAGTAATCAAGAGACAGGCATTTTTCAGGACCCAAGAGGTTAAGCACTCCATTTGTGAAGAAATCAGATACACTATCATCCAACTTCCTCTTCTTCACAACCAATCCTCCGTTATTTGAAGCCAAGACATTCTGCTCCATTGACAATGAGTGAAGGTATCCCATCAACTGAATATACGACTTCAAATTGGACTGAAACAACTTCAGGTCCTCGTCCTCGTCCAGCAAATCAGAAATCGGTATTTGATTATCACCGGAATTATACCTCTTGAATTCCAATTTAATAGCAATCATCTCATCTATGAGTTTATGATCTATTGTTCCGAATGCACTGCTTGATATCCTCTCATCGTGGATAAGATTCAAAATGTTGTACTGGTAATCATCAAACAATGCCGATCTTTTCGGATTGCGGTTCAATTGTTTGTTGAAAATTAAGAGCAATGGTAGCAAACTCTTGTCCTTTTCATATAATCCAATGGTATGGTCAAGCTTGAATGCGTTCAAGAAATAAAAAATCTTGAAATTTGGGTCTATAATGTCACTCTGCTCAGTGAGATATATGATGAACAAAACAATGTTTTTTTTGATGTAACCAATTGAGATCAAGTTATAAACAAGCGTTAAAACCTGTAGGAATCTCTTATCGAACTTGAAATTGAAATACTGATGAACCAATAAATCAGAAAGCTTAACTTGAATATTCTGATGCAAAGTCTTGCCTTCATTAGAGTAACTGTTCAATTTGAAACAACCAATGACTCTCAAAAAAGTATCAAAATCAATCAACTCAGAGCACTTCAAAAGCCTGCAAAGCTTGGACTTTTGTGAAACTTTAAACTTCTTGTGATTTTGTGTATCCAACACAATATCCAAAATCGAATTCAATTGCTCCAAAGTGATACCATATTTAGGAATAACGATAGATAGCTCGGAAATAACCTCATCCACAGAGTCGAGTATTGAATTGGAACTGGTCTCTGCAAGATGATGCACCTGTAGTTTCTGAATGGAACGGTCTATGAGATCATAGTACTTGTTCGACCTCTGATACCAACTGACAGACATGATGTTATATGCTTGGGCTTACACTGATCAAAGAAGAGCCAAAGGCTGTTTCTCTCTTTCTATGGACTTGTTGTTTTTTTGTTTTGGTGTTTTGAATTCCCCGTACGCGTTTTGAAAACTCCGACCAAATTGACTGATTTGCACATAAACTGAACCCACAAAAATGGAAAACTACACATTTGAAAGACTGAATAATATATGAACTGATAGTTGAAGGAATATACAGGAGAGCCCAGTCAAAGACAGTTGGCTAGTTGAGAAAAAAAAAATAGGGGATAAATACAAGCAGGGATATATAGAGATGGAGTACGAGAGATGAATGAGCAACAGCACATGTTCTCCCCTACGAGCCAGTGGTATATGCAAGAGGGTGAATTATTTAGCTGAGAGATTTGTCATGTAATCATTGAAAGCTTGGGTGATTTCGACAGAGTGAAGCTTGCACAAGTCCGATGCCAACTCGATACTTCTTCCTCTGACTATATTTTCAACCTTCAGCTCATTCTGATATTTGTTTCTGATGGACTGTGCAGTCAAGTTTTTCTGCTTGATGGTGGCCTCCAAGTTACGTAGACCATATGGATCCACTCTTAGCAGTTTGTTTCTCTCTTCATCGTTCAATTTGATCTCCTCTTCCGATTTGATTTCCACCATCATCTTCTCTGACTCACCAATGCAAAATTTTATACTTTGCACTCTCTCGTGCCATTGTGGAAACAGTAGATGTTGCAGTAATGGTAAACATGGAGATTCCGAAGGATTGCTAGGTTTTTGGAATGGCAAGATGGACCTCTTCAAAGATGATTCATGATGATTCAAAAGACTGTTGAGTCTGGTTTGCAAGTTGTCGTCGATATTCTGTCTGGAAAGCTTCAAGAAATTAGAAAGGGATCTGTTGGAATCCAAACATATTCCACGTTGTAAGTCTGGTTGTCTAGGAATTGAACTCTCAGGCACTATATCCAAAGGCGAAGAGGATAGGGATGAAAATGGAAAGGCGGGGTCAGCAGACGTGGATGAGGATGAGTTGGCCAATGGCATGCTAGAGGAGGTTTTGGATTCAGGAGAACTTCTACTCCACATCAATCTATTATGATAATATAGCGTGATCTCTGAAGTGTGTTTCTTGTCTACCACCAAACACAAAGAAACAGACCGGGCCTCATTCAGTTTCAGTTCCAAATTGGTGGCTCATGAGCCTCTCAAAATTTGCCCTTCTTTTTGGCGAAATTGTTCGAGCAGTTTCCACTCGCAAATGCGGTTCTGCGCTGTTTGGACTGGGGCTTTCTGTTCTGCTTGCTCTGTACATCACAAGAGGTGGTAACATCGTGTTTGATATCCAAGAATATATATCCATTCATATATCAATAAGCCAGCTAAGTTACCAAGATGTCTTTGTCGTTCGATCAGTTGAGAGCTCAAGGAAACCTGAAGTTCAAGTCAGGCAACTACGGTGCCGCTATCATCAAGTACACCCAATGCATAGATCTAAATCCACAAGCATATGCTCTATATTGCAACAGAGCAGCAGCTCTGATCAAGTTGGATGCAATGACGGAAGCAAAGGAAGACTTGAAAAAATCACTCGAATTAAGTCCCGAATACATACCCAGCTTGTGCAGATTGGCATTTCTCCAGCTTTACGAAGGTAACTGCATTGAGTCAATTGAAAATTACGTTAGAGCAGTCTTGATTAGCGCAAAGGAGAAGTTCCAACTAGAAAGATTCAAGAGTCAGCTGAAAGAAGCGATCAAGCTCGCCGAAGGGAGAGCAAGACAACAAGGCTACTCGCAAGAATACATAGATGACATTATACCTGATAATGTAAGAATCCTTCTTGATTCTTATACATCCTTGGGTCGCACGGCCAGAAGTGCTGTTGCTCCAGTTCCAACAGTTGGTATGCTAAACTCTGAAAGACCTGCTACAGCATTGTCCGGAACCGGCACCATCACAGCTCTCCCTATCTTTTCATCTAGAACAGTTCGTACAAATGTCAATAACGATAACAATAATAATAATGGAGAAGCCACAAATGCTTCTTTAGATGGCATCACTAATGAGGTGTTACAAGGTGCTCCTGCAAATGGAGCTTCAGGTGGTTCATTTTCCTTTTCTTTTGGCCCAAATGGAAACTCAGATATGGGTTCTGTCTTTGGGTCTCTAATTGGGCAAGCGTTAGGTACCGCTGCTACCGGTGTCGCAGCTGTTACCGCTGACAACGTTGATGATGATGATGCCACTGATAACATGGATGTGAGCCCTGACTTCACTACAGCATCAAGCGCTACAAACTCCACTCCTTCTAGCATACCTGCTCCAACTTCTTCGCCAATTCCAGTTCCAGCTCCAGTTCCAGCCGGCGTTCCACAGTCACAGAACCCACATGACATTCATCAGCATATTCAAAACACAATTCGTCAAGCGACACAAAATTTCATGCAGCGTGCTCAGACTCCTAATGCTCCCGGTGCTGCTCCTTCTTTGGGATCGGATCTGGCTAGATCAATCGCTGGTGCTATCTCTCAACAGTTGGGAAATCAGGTTAACACAACCACCACCATCACCACTAGCGATGGTACGCAACCAGGTCAACAGCAAGCAATTCCTGGTGGCTTAGGAAATACCGTTTCTCAAATCATAAGTTTCGTTAGTAATGCTCGTAATGGAAACGTTGGAAACAATGCCGCTAGTTCTAACAATGAGAACCATGACGATCCTGCCAACGCTGATTTGGATTTAGATTAGACATTATGCTATCATAATTACCATATATGCCAACTTGAATGTTTGTTGTTCTCTTTGGCTATTTTCTTTGCATGTACTTTATTTTACCCATCTTTCCATTTTCATTTATTTTAATTCTTATCGTCAATACACCATTTTTGAGAAATATTTAACAAGCTGACCGAAATATAGCTTTGCTAAAAGTATAGAGGATTTATTACTTTTTGAAAGTATGGTTAAACTTAATGTATTCTTATACAAACAAGTATAAAGTATATAGTAAAAACGAGTAAACGTTCAAACGTTCAAACTGGCGTTACTCGTATACAGATGGATGTGCCAGTAAGAATATTGGACATTGGCCAACGCCACTATTGTGCTGAGTCTCATCTTCATACTCTTCCCAAAATATTTTAATAACCAGTGATTTTCAATAAACGTTGTTGTATCAAAACTCTTGATCAACATATCAGGCAATTTATTCTTTTGATTTAACTTAATCCTGACCTGATGATATCTTATATCAATATACTCCAATTTCCGATTCTCAGACTTGTGTGAACTCAGCTTTAAGAATTACACAACTCTCTCCGTAGATATCGATGAACACAGTTGAGACTTTCAATTCCTTCAGTACTTCTAGAAGTACAAACCTGCTTTGATAGTTTCGCCTGATTCAATGTACTCACATTTATCATTAGATAAAGTACAGCATATTTCTTTCTTTGGAATCTCAACTAATTATGTTACCATTCGACACCGCTTTTTTAAAACTTGAATTTGAATGTATATCGCTCAACGAAGCATCATTAACATAAATTACCACATAATAACCTTTCATTGGATATATCAGAATCATAACCATTTTAGAATTTCTCGGAAATCTAAACCCTTTAGCTTCTACCTTCATACCATTATTACCAAAGCACACCTGCAGACCTTTAGTCTTAACAACCCACTGTATCAATCGTTTAGTTGAGACAAAATGTCATTTCATAACCTTAACTAAAAATCTCGATAGTAATCGATTATACAGTATTCAAACCAAACCGTGCTTTCTAACTAACTCAGTGTAGCAACGCGAGATCTATATTGAATATGTTCATTTCCATATTATCTTTAAAATGTTCCACCATACCAATCAATCAATACCTTTCATCAATAGAATAATCAGTTTTCTTTAGAAGGCAGGAGCTTCAAGTCCATTTGATAGATTAGAGAACTAGATTATCAATAGTCTGGTTAATCCATTTTCTTTTTCTTTATTAAAACCATAACCATAACTCGCAACGGCACGTGTGTAGTCAGCTGACCAGATCCTAGTGTATGCAGCGATAACCAAATCGGTCCCTTACAAATGGACCTAGATCAGGACCTTTAGCTAACCGCTCAATCTCTACGATTATCTCTTTGTCCTTCTCAGCAGCCCATCATGTCTGAGCCCATTCAAGATAATTCCCGCCCCTAAAAGTGATAGATTAGAGAACTTGTAGTAGAATTCATATGTTACTGCTAGTGCTCTCTGTAGTCGCTACCCCACTTCTGGGGTTATTTTACTTGCTTTTCTATTTTTCTCTATATATGCTCGCCTTCCCCTGTTTTTTACTGATGTCTCTTAAAGCTACATTGGGTTGTTCTGGAGAAGTCAAGCAACGTCTTGCCAATTTTGATACAAATACTTATTATTATTGATATATAGGCCTTTTTTCCCAGATAATATTTCTGGTTTTCACATACATATATATCCTATAGGGAAGCCAGGGAAGTAGTTCTGTTTTCACACTAACTAATTCTCATTCCAACCCTTATTTATCAATACATTATTACTATTATCAACTTACTTGCTTAACTAACTCCAATGTCAGACCCTATTTTACCAACAGGTCCTCCATTATCAGGATATTCAGTTCCGGACGCCACCGCTGTGATAGCTACGCCACCCGGTCCTTTCAACGAGGGTGTTTCCACAAACATTACTCAACAAGCTCCTCTAGTCACACATCGTTTGATTGCAGACGTGAATTTTATTTTCAATGATATGAAATATAAAATCATTAGCAATGGGACTGTGACAGAGGAGAGAATCAAGATGAGAGCTAAAGTGGATCCCCAAGTATTGAGACGCTCAATTCTAGAGGATTCTACTTTCCTGGACTTCCTAGCTCGTGTGTGGGAACACATTGTAGCTCGTACTGGTCTGAAAGATCAGTTTGAGTTCGCAACCATATTTTCGCAAATTTTGGATAATATGGATCAAGTGTGGGCGTATATTAGAGAGAACAGAGACACTAGTTTGATTGCTGAAGTATTCGAAAGTTGCAAATTGAGTACTCACTTGTCAGACTGGAAGACGGCTCTGTTACAATCTTATGTGACTGAAGATGGGTACATCCAAATCCATATGAAAGAGGTCATTGCTTCGATTAAAGCGACGCACAATGCAATCAATACAACGTACCAAAAGAAGGAGGAAGCAGCTCGTGCGAAGATGCAAGCTGAGCTTGCTGCCCTAAAAGAGAGAAGAGACAGACGAATGGAGAAGCTAACCCCATTTCAAAACGCTATTACTCTTAATAAGTCGTTTCAAGCTCAGCCCGAATCAATTCAGACTCGCGCCCGGGTTGAGTGGCAAAAGATGGATGAGAATGTTAGGGGCGAGAATTATCTTGAATGGGCTCGGACATGGTGGGCTGCTGAGAAGCCCAAAGAGATATGCGCAGAGATTGAGCGGTTAACTAAAGGTCCTGATCTAGGTCCATTTGTAATGGACCGATTTGGTCATAGCTGTAAACACTAGGATCTGGTCAGCTGACTACAAACGTGCCTTTGCGAGTTATGGCTATGGTTCCAATAATGAAAAAGAAAATGGATTAACCAGACTATTGATAATCTAGTTCTCTAATCTATCACTTTCCCCTCATTCTTTTGAATTCTCATAACATCTCCACTGTTACGAATTATACTAGTAATTATGTCATCATCTTTTCTCCTTAGCAGATATCTTCCTAGCTTACTGGCCTTAACGCTGAAGCACTCTCTGGATGTACTATTCTGTTCAACATCTTTTACTCTTGCAGAACCTGAAGAACTATCATCAAAATTAACCGGTTCATGATGATCAGAGAAGGTGATTACTATTAGGCATATCTTGATCAATGATAGCCTTGAGTAACTCTCTTTCCTGAATCTTTTTCCTTAGTCTTTTTCCTTAGTTACTTTCATAATTTTAATTGTAACATAAATGACAACATTATCAACAGCAGTGTTGACAATTTCAGAACCGATGCAATTTTCCAGTGTTGTTATATCATATATAGCACCATTGGCTCTCTGATATTTTTCTTGAAATCTTTTTCCTTCAACAAATAATCATAACAAACTAATTATAACCTAACACTTTGCATCCAAATGGATAACTTTCATCCATGTGTTTAAACTAATTATCCCTTTGAGACTTTGAAATGGACTCACGTCTGATCCATTATGGGATAACACACTATGTACGAAGATTGAACACCTAGTTCATTCCTAACTTCTTACATGCTTATAGCAGACTTCAACTATTCAGCTTTCCTCAGTTACATGATTTGCATTCCCTGCAAAACCATTCAGGTAAGAACTATCGTGAGGAGTATTGAATTGACTGTATAACACCTTTTTCACAGCACACGGCAATAACTTTGCCCTTTAGACTTCCCGTCTATTATCAAAGTGCACAAACTTTTCTCTGAACCTAAATTGATTCTTGAGGATTTTCGAAGTACCAATTATCTTTCGAGATACTCATACCTTGACTGTAAACTCTTACAAAATTTGTATTGATTGCATCATCATCGACAAAAACTTCCCTATTGTCTATCGTAAGGACCCATCAAATCAGTGAAAACCATTGCACTCACTTCTATTTCGCTTCAAGAAGTACTTTCTTCACGCTGTGAACTATTCACAATATCAGCACACCAATTACATTTGGATAAATCTTCTCCTGAAGTTGTTCCAATGAACCTTACCTTCAGTGTGTAATCTGTACAATTTCATATTCTTCACCGATACTTTGTCCAAACTTTTTAAAAATCTAATCAAGTCATAAACACTTGCATGAAGAACCATTTCTCTAAAGCTGGAGTTGAATGATACAAACCGTTGACTGTTTGTGCTAGTCTTCACAGCATCATTCTCTTTAACTAATAACTCCTCCCTATTATGTTGCAACTTCAATACCTCGGTCACCATTCTTTGCTATTCTGCTCAAAGAATTTCAATGTTCTCCCCTCTCAGTGACAAGCCTGTGGCGCCCTTCAGAATGAACTATCCTTCTTTCTGGCGCCATGGGGGGTCTCGCTCAGAGACACCTCTGCACAGCTTCGGCCCCAGGTGGCGTGCGAGACAGAAAAAGGGGCAACACGAATCTGACCCTTATTTGGACCCACAACACCTTTGGAAGCACTACCTTGTCCAACTCTCAGACACTTCATTTTCAAGTTGGGACTACAATGGATTTTAACCAGCCGTTTGTGAGTTGTGGAGTGTGCCATGGAAGCAATAATGGGAAACTCAAGTTTTATTTGACATCATGCGCCCATGTACTCTGCTCCTACCATCTCAACATCGGTACGCTTCGAACCTTTATGGTCGATCCTTTTTGATGAATCTTTATGGAAAGACATACGTTTACTAACTGGATGGTGTAAGTTTGTTATGTTAATTTTTAGACCCGTCAAAGCTGAATTTGATCAAAAACTTTGAACAATTAAAGATAAAATGCCAAGTTTGTTCAAGATTGGATATATCCATATTGGAGATAAACGATCAGCTACCAAACGATTTGAAAAACTACTTCAAACCTTTCCCAAATCAGATTGAATCTTTTTTCGCAAATGCTCAGTTTCAATTCTTTGGTATGATTGAACAATTAGAATTCAAAGACTCAGTAATAGCCAAATTGAACTTCAAGATAGGTAAACAGAAAGAATTGTTGATTCAGGCAAAGGATGAGATTGGATTGCTGAATTCTATTCGAATTGAAAATGAAAAGTTGATTGAAATTAATAGAGAATTGAAGAATCAAATAAGACAACAACAATCAAAATATGCGCCAGATATAGGCAGCAAGAGACCAATAACTGTGGACTTGACCAATATATCAGACCCTCCTTCAAGCAGCATATCAAGAAACAAATATGATCCAGGAAGTCATTCTACTAGTAACTCTGACATGAACCTAGGGAAATGGAAGCGAACAGAGTCGGGGGACTACAAGAGTTTTGTTGAAAACATTCAAAAATACTCATCAATGAAAAGATTCCAAACAAACAGGAATGGTGAAAACGATGGCAGCATGCAAAAAAACGACAATACATCAGGCTTCAACTTCCAAGCTGAGTCAACAACAAGGCAAAATCTGAGCCAATATCCACATCTACAGCAACAACAACAGCAGCATTATCGAGCTACAGATTTAGCCAGCCTGAACTCGAGCGATTCAAGACAACAAAGACAAACACATTCCATCTCATCAACACCACTCTCATCAATCGGCTCATCTTTGAAATCACCAGCTTCAGAAATACTTGGCCTACGAACCACCAAACAACAACAACAACAAGAACAACAACAACAACACAATGGAATCACCATGACCCCCACAAACTCCAAGTTCTCAAGGCTTCCACCATCGACAAATGGCATAATCATAGGCGGTTCAAAGGGAAATTTATCTGGTAGGCCAAGTGGATTCAGATCAATTTCATTGCGTGCACCACAGGTTACCGCTGATCGGAATCTACATAGTTTCAGAAACAACTATCGGATTGGGTCATCTAGAAAGCCAGATGTTGGCAAGTTACAGGATAAGAACAAGGTTGGTTCTTCGTCATATTTTAAAGGTTAGTTTGTACAGTAGAGTGGTAATCAAGACTGGTTTTTTTTTGGTTTGTAGTTTGGGGCGTTTTTTCTGTTTTACGTGTATTTGTATGCTATTTGTATGCTAGTATAGATATTTCAATCTATTTATAAATCTTAAGCTTTTGAACTTGAAATTTCAATGTTTTAATAAATAAAAGTTTATAATTGTATTATATTTTTCAATATATGTGATAGTTAGAATGAGAAGAATATAGAGATAAGAAATCCAAAATAATAAAATTTAGTATCCAATAGTTATAATTGTATGTGTGTAGTATTTCATATATATACATAATATTTTATTCATTTGACGATATCATCAAATATGGTACTGTATCGATACAACACATATGAGAAGTTATATGAGCGTGTGGGTAGGTGGGATAATATGGTATGTAAATATTATGAGAGATAGAGAGATAGTGGGTGATGATGGTGGTTATTTAAACGTCATGGAAACATTTAAATAGAACCGGATCTCTTTAATTGGACGTAACATGCAAAGAATGGAATACCGAAACCAACAGCTAGATTAGAGTAGGGTTATATATGTTAGTAAATTGTCTTGGATATGGGGAGGTAGTGTATGATCAATACATAGTAGACTTGATTGATGGGTGGGGAAGGAAAATGGCGATGATGTTCTTGGTGTGCAACTTGTATATTCCTACTTTGAAAGTTGCTTTTCTCATATGGATATATGCACTAGAATATGTGTATATCAGTGAATGTAGAGCTAATATTGGTATCACTTGATCTATAAAATTGAGCAAATAATAGGATTTCAAATGATCAGACAAAACAAAACATCATACAATTGATGGTGAGTTGAGTCTTTAAATTGTTTGTTTTCTTTCCACATCTAATCAGTCATCATTAAAGCATACACAAATGAAGGTTTTATTATGACATACCAAAGAAGAGGAAATGTGGGATAGCATATGGGATTCTTCTGTTGTGGACCTTGAATGGTAAGTTTGAGTAAGGACCGGATGGGTAGTGGTGGTCGTTCAATCTCTTGACAGAGGAGGAGAAGAATCTGGTGGATTGCTTGGATGGTCTTTGAATGGCTCTAGAGAACATTTTTGGATATATGATATGGTTGGATGCTGTGGAAGGGTCTTTGATAGGAGTACTTGGAAACAACAATCTGTGTTATTGGTGTGCTCTTAAACGAGAAACACACAGCGGTGCTTCTGGTGCAGAATGGTCCCACCAGAAAGGGTTACCCGGTGCCCAAACTTGCGACATCCAATCTCCATACTAAACAGCGTGCTAAGGAGTCGCGGTTGCCACTCAGAAAAATTTGCCTTCGCGCGCGCTGTGATTGGCCCAACTCTGCTGCTGGCACGCGAATATGGGGATGGCAGAAATCATACGAGAGCGTTAGAGTGCACAGAGACTGAGATGGCAGAGAGAGAGAGAGAGAGAGAGAGAGACTGTTGTGGTTGTGGTTACTCTTTCACAAGTTGGTTGAAACTGGCACCCTTTGACCTGCAGTGAACATTGGACAACAGTTGAAGCTAACAAACTACACATACATATACACATCAAAATGGCTATCGCTCCAATTAAAGGTTTCATGAAGAAGAGAATCATCACCGATATCGCAGTCGGTATGTATCCATTTAATCAACCACACCATATCCAATTGAAATTGACTCATGTTTTGTGGTGGATTGTCCCCAATCCTTCAAATGGCTAAAAGACAGCAGAAAAAATAAAGAGCAAATATATATATGTATATATACTTCAATTCAATGTATCTGTCTCTGATCTGCTTATCCACTACACAATCATCAGTCTGTTTGATAAGATAATAATTGATATATCATCTTATATTTATCTATGAAAAAATTGTTGATCACGATATACTAACAAACATATTTCCATTTTGATTATCTTTAGGCACCACCATTGGTACCGTCTGTGCTTTAGGTTGGTGGTACAAGTTCCACTTGCCATTAGTTGCTCAAAGAGAAGCTTACTACGCTGAATTAGCTAGTAAGAAGGCTGCTGAAGACGTTTAATCACTACATCAACAAACTTTCCATCGCCCATCATTACTAAAACTACAACTAAACCAGCATATTTCCACTTCCTAAACAAAAAGAAGGAGAAAATACTCTCCAAATTATGTATCAAGAAATGAATGAAACTCAAGGTTATATTCTCACAATTTGTTACCAATTGGATCAAATTTAGAACTGACTTTGTGTTTTTTTTGCATTTCCTTGTTTCTCTTTTAAATTATCATATTATTTTATTTATAATGTTTCAATAGATATACAATCAATCGATTAAATTTTGAAATTTCAATCATTCATCCCTACGAAAGTAATAACCAAATAATAGGAAACACCCTCCACATCCTCAGTAATCGCATAGCTACATGGGCACTGAGACGTCAGTACCCGTACCACTGACCGACAACACCGCTATCCATATCATCCATCAACCAGTACTTTCCCCATAAACCACCCTCCAACAATCCGTACGTTCCCCGTGAATCCAGTGTGTAATATAATATACCGTGTTCGTAGAGTACTCTGGTGTAGAGGTGTCGTTACAGACTGGTGCCCCCAAAAGCAAGGCGGTGCTGTATATCATTGAATCAGAGTGATTAACGTTGTTTATCTCCCATCCCATTCCAACATGGTGATGGTTATCACACTATAAACCACGCAATTGGAAACTTACTCAGTTGAAATTAGGGTCTTGAACAATGTTATTTGACACATCAATCATACCCGAAAGGGCATTGGATGAATTGATTGACATATTCAGAAAAATCTCATCTCAAACAACATCGCCTTTTGACATCTCGATATCGGACACATCAGACAACAAGAACCTATTGTTATTACAACGATCAATCAGCCCCGTGATCAACCAGCTCACGACTTTTTCAAACTTGAGAAAGAAGACAGGAATATCAAGGGTTGTGTTTTTGGATGAATGTCATGCTGAAGACTGGGAGTTTTTGATTTCGAGTTTCAAGAATTTCGTGATTGTGATAGAGGCTATTAGTAGCTTGGATTACATTCATTCAATTGTAGATTTCTTGAAAGTTAAGATTATCCCATTTTTGTCGCATTCGAGTGTCAAGTTGTCGGTGGTGTTTGCTGGTGATTCCCTTGTGAATTCGAATAAGTTGTACCTTGAGAATTTAGGGATCTTTGGTGATTTGAGTATATTCAATTGGAGGTCTTTCAAGCCGATATTACTGGATACTGATTTGATCAGTTTGGAACTGCCTCATGGTGGATTGGACTTTTTGTTCAATGACAATTCAACATTGTTGATAGACGAGCTGGCCAAGTGTCTTTTGAAACTGATAATCTACTCAAACTATAAAATAAGAGTGACTAACAGTTATCTTAAAGGTGACAGTTCGATTAAATTTTGGAAGAAGTTTGAGAAATTATACAAGACAAACCTATTGAATCTGAATCCAAGCTTGAAGAAAAAAATAATAGATCAGGATGAAACCTTATTCTTGGACCAATACTCGTTTTTCAACAGGAATGTGGATTTGGTTTGTTTTGATCGTGGAGTTGATTTGATATCAACTTTGATTTCACAAATGACATATACTGGGCTATCCGACGATTTAATCGGTACTGAATTGGGTATGGTTTCATTCAAGACTGAAGATATTGCGAATGATGACCCGAACCATGGCGAGATTAAATTTAGATTTGGTGATCAGAAGGATGAAATATATAAGCTAATCAAAGATTTAAACTTTTCTCATGTTGGATCAATATTAAACAACAAAGCTAAAGAACTTCAAACTGAGTTTGATAAAAGAAACAACTTGAATGATATACAAGAGATGAAGAAATTTGTCGGGGAACTGAACCATTTGAAAGATTTACAGAATTATGTTAGAAAACATACTTTACTGGCTGAGCATATTTTGAACAAGGTTAACTCGGATGATGTTGATGTTGAGAATATTACTGGTATACCGGAACTTGACGATTTAGGCTTGGAGCCCAACTCATCATATTTCAGAGAATTCATTGATCTACAGCAGGATATACTTAGCGATAACTTGGACAATAAATACAACTGCTCCACGATTTTGGAGTTCATGTACAAGCATGAACCCAAGATTCATGATATTATCAAGTTGTTGATTGTCACCTCGATTGTTAAAAAGGGTATCAGAGAATCGGAGTATGAGTTGTTCAAGACCGAGATCATCAACATGTACGGCTTGAAATATATACCACTCATGATCAAATTGAACCAGTTGAAACTAGTTTACCCTAAAGAGCAGGTTTCATTTTTGTCTTCAGCAACATATCAAGAACCTTCCCATGGCAGCAAGTTCCAGTTGATTAATGATTTTACTTCTCTTTCTAGAAACTTGTCCTTGCTGCCCATATCCGAAGAGGAGGAGGAGTCGTCTGAAAACGGCCATAGACGGCATCCACATAAATATAGCGATGCAGAATTTGGATATCCTGGATACGTTCCCATCATCACCAGGTTGGTTGAATCCATCTACTCTAGAGAATACAAAAACTCCAAGTACCAAGATAATGGGCACAACTCCATAATGGCCTCCCCACAAAGAACAGCCACCCAATCCACATCCTCGCAACGGTTGCACAAGTTTGGATGGGACAATTTGGACTTGAGCTCCATCAACGGTGAGATTGCACAACAGTTCCTGATACCGGAAAGCAAGAAAAACCTGTTCAACTCGTTCACCTCGTTGAATACGAATACCACCAACCGTATCATATCAAACAAGGATAATAGAAAAGATCTGATAATTATCTGCTGCATCGGTGGGTTAACGTACAGCGAGATATCCACCATCAGACATGTCCTAAAGAACGGCCGGAATGATTTCGTCAAGGATAAGCAGCTGATCATCCTAACTACCGGGGTGATCAACGGTAACGACGTGATCGAGTCCTTACTGTAGATAAGCATTGGTATACGTGTGTATTGTAATAACAGCTCAAAAGAGAAACCAGAACCATCAGCAGTAGAAGCAGTAGAAGTAGCCGCCCTCCGGCGAGTTGCAGCAGCTCCGAAGCGGGTCGCGTTTCTGTAATTGAAATGAGTGAAGAGTGAAGTGTGAAGAGTGAAGAGTGAACATGGCTTGTTCTGTCTGCTTGATAACACTACTACTCTCCATCATCGAGACCCCAATTGATATCGCAATTCAGTTACTCAGCTTATCATCTGCTTCATTCGCCTTTGCATTGTGCCATTCATCTGCATCTAATCATCATTGCATCCCCCTATCTATCTATCTCCGTATCTGTTCCCTTCAGACTCCAAAAGGTACAAACACCATCAACAACCCACCAACCACTTCACAATTGAGCTTCGGATTGGGAAATTCAACATACATCAACCAACATAGTCACATTTAGTTTCCCTCCGCATGAAAGTGGCGCCATCGTACACAGGCGTGCTCCTGTTCGACAACCGAGACTACAAGAAATATCCCATAAAATTGACACCCGACCAGAAAAAACTCAGGAATGCTGTACTGCAACTCATATCAAATATCAAGGGAACACCACTACCCACTTCATCATACGGTAACCTGTTATCTTCTTCAAAGAAAAGACCAACAGGTGCTGCAAATTCAAGACTCTTGGATGGGTTTATCCATCTGTTTGGATTTGAGACCTACACAACCAAGGATGTTAACTCGTTGTATAAACTATACCAGTTCTGGGCCGCATCTGTGAACGGTAAGTTGATCACAAATAGAGGAATATATAAAGCTCGTTATTCAAATATGAAGTCCAGTGAAATAGAACTGGTTGGAATGGACAATTGGAAAAATGTTATGTGTTATTTGGATGCGTTGCTTGTCTCCATGTTTTATTCAAGTTCATCAATGGATTTCTTGTTGGATTCTTATGTTGACGAAACTTTATCTCCTGCACTACAAGGTGAAATTGAAGAATTGAAAATTACGTTGAGATTCATTGTGAATTTACTTAGAGGAGGTGAATATATTCCATTCACCATCATCAAACAATTATGTATCGTGTTGGATTCATTAGGATGTGATCTGGCTTTGAGTTATAGACAGCAAGACTCACTTCAACTGTTTGAGTTTTTGGCAGAATCATTATCACTACCATTGATTACCATAAAGCTAGATATAATACATTCTGGTAAACTGAACGTGAAGGATGATCTGAGGCTAATAGAAGAAAGAGCATTGTTGATCTCTGTACCAACAACAATAGATTATAATCAAATTGAAGAAGAACCCCAACATAAATTATCAGAAAAAGTTGATCTGAAGGATCAACCTGAGCACTCGCATACTGCTGTTGCATCTGTAGCAAGCTCAACAACGGTTCATCCAGCACCTACCTCAATGACAGATCAACACAATGCATCTGCCCCAAATAACTCCATTTCGACCACTACAACCACAACCACTACTACCACCGCTAAATCAACTACATCTACCGCAAATTCTAATGCTGCTGGCCAGCAAAAAGAAGAGGAAGAAAAGGAGAAAGAAACTAACCACCATCACAACCATCATCATTATCCCGAAGAACCTTCAATTTCCTTAGAAGAATGCTTGAATGCATACTTCAACAACAGTGTTACCGTCAAGAGACATTTGGATAAGAAAAGAGTCTTTGATTCTATACCCTCCAGAAACGGAGTGCCTGACAAATTTGATGACACTCACTCGAGTAGTTCAGATTTCTCAGACTATACCAAGATGGGAATAGTGTCATACGACGTTGAAACTGAACCGAGCGAATCTACTGTTTCAGATTCGTTATATGAATCTATAGACGGTGTAAAGGGTACCGTTATTCATGATGAAAATGTATCAGTTACCGAATTGACTGAAACTTTCAGCAATTCAACAATTGGTGAGCCGTCGATGAAAGGAAGTGAACATCCAACCATTGAGCGAATCACTACACGTGGCTCGTTTGCCAAAGTTTCTGATAAAATGGAAGCCTCAAGAACACGGTCATCTACCATTGCTTCCGTTTTGAATAATGCTGCAGCTGTGAATCCAAAACGTCTGACTAGACGTTCTTCTTCCATCTCAGGTGCGGAAGTCACGTTACCTGCTTGGATGTTCTTACAGTTGCTTCCGTATTATTCTGACCCTAAAGCCAAATTGAAGTTTGAAAATCATGAGGAATTCTATAGAAGAAGAGCATCGAGATCAAAAACATTGGAAACCATAGATATCGATCCTATCGATGCAACTGATTCACCCAACGAATTTGCAAATTTCGAAAGAAGATTTTCAAACAAGAGACCTATTATTCCAATATGCTTGAAAAGATACATTTGGGATGATAATGGCCATACTCATAAGATCCACAGAGTTGTGGACATCCCTCAGCTGATCAAGTATCCTTATTTCATAGCTGAGGGTAGAAAGAAGAAAGGGTACGTTGATTTCAAGAGATCCGATGACAATATCGCACCTTTTGGTTCGTTTATGATGGTTCTGGAAAGTTGTGTTTGTCATAGAGGTAACTCCGTCAACTCAGGTCACTATGTCTCATTGACCAGAAAGCATCCTTATAGATACGGCAGTGGAGAAGATGACACTTGGATATTGTTCAACGATATGAGTTCCAAAGGCGAAAAGGTTAAAGAGATGAAGTTTGCGGAAGCGATGGAAATGGAAGATCCGTATATCTTGTTTTACAGAATTGTGGATCTTGACGAGGAGGTTTTTTCTGAGCATAGTGCCGATGACATAAGTACCATCAGACCACCAAAAGGAGGCAAAGATAAATACTGGAATTTCGATAGTGATTCTAGTGCTCACGTAAGTCCTATAATTGACGCAAGAAAAGAATCGACAGCCTCGCAGATATCCTTTCTGTCTTCACTTTCATCTCCAGCTGTCAACATAACTAGTGAAAATCCGGAACCTGGAAACAATATAATTCCTACAAACACTCCTGATACTGTTGCTGAACATGCGGAGAAAGCACCTTCCCCAGAAGTTGAAAACCCAACTATCATCATACAGCGCAATTCTGTAACCACTGAGGATAGTACCGGGTCATCGAGGCTCAATAATCATTTGAAACATCTAGGTTTAGGAAAGGTAGCTTCTCTACCACAGATTTCTAAAGCGAAGACTAGTTCTTCTGAGGAATTGAGTCCGTTAGATCCAAACTTTCTTGACATTTCTTCTATGTTCTACTGGTATGACGCTGGTAAGGATGGATCGTTTGTTCTACCTGTTGATTTCAGATCCAAACCTTCTATCAAACAACTCAACGAAGAGGAAACTCCAGCTCCAGAAACAGAGCCTAATTTTTTCAATAGAATCAACACGAGATTATCAACTTTAAAAAAAACAACAACTTCTTCTGCCCACACCAACTACTCTTCCAAATCCCTTGTTTCTGATGCAGATGATGATGAAGATGAGAATGATGAAACTGATCCTGATCCATTCGACAAACCAGATGGATCTTACAAAAGCTCAGAGGACAATGAAGAGTCTCATGAGAAGGAGAAAGAACACAAACATGAGATCGCTAGTTCTTCAACACCTACATCCTCGCATCAATTGAATAAAAAAGCTTCGATTATAAAGGGGAAACCTTCACCTTCACCAGCTGCTGAATCTTCCAAAAAGACACCAGCTGAAGCAACAATCAAACTGAAGCGCTCTAAAAACCCAGTGCTTTCTCCAAAGAGCACAACTTTAAGCGCTGGCAACTCATCTCACTCAGAAAAGAAAAAGCACAAGTTCAAAAATATCTTGAAGAAGATACTCAGTTGATTAACAGTTGCATTGCTTTTGATGATGATGCTCTTATTATATGTAACAACTCATGCTTTTGTATTTCTCTTTTTGCTTTTGATGATCATTTGATGTTTCGCATATCGTTTTGTATTTCATCCCAGTCATATTGTACTCATTCTTTTCTTATATTTTATTTTCTATCTATATTGTTCGCCCACCCTGTTTTCAATACATCTCTTTAATTAATTATTTGAGCACAATAGACACTACGCTTACTAGACACTGCGCTTTTACATCTCAAATAAAAGTATCTTCATATCATTTTTCTTTGTAGAACAAAGTCTACCGCATAGTATACTCAGATATACAAAATATATAAAAGTCTCAGCTAGTCATGTGGATATTATCACAGACCCCGTGATACAGAACAACCGGTGTCATCGATTATTAACATCAAGTGAGTTTTGAGTAGCTTGATCAGTATGCATCCCATCAACCCCAGCGGGACGAACACCAACAGGCACAGCAGCAGGTGCCGAACCAGAACCAGAACCAGGTGCAGGTGCAGGTGCAGCAGATCCGACCCCTCCCGTTCCTGTTCCAGAAACATTATGCTTATTCAAAAACTCCAGTTCGATCTCCTTAGTGAACGCATCAGCGAAATCTAAACCTGGATTATTGTTCAATGTAAACCAATTAAAGATCGTGTCCGATGGATCAGTATTGAAAAACCTGTCATCGAAGAAATGCTGATCTGCTTCAGATAGGCTCGGAGCGATATCAAATGGCTCGCCCTGTGTTGGATGTTCGATGTTTGTGTTAGGAACCGGGATAAAAGGTTGAGCGATGGGTATACCTGTTCCTTTTGAAGCTTCAAGGTTTTCTTGCTGACTCTGATGATGATTACTGTGTTGAACGTGATGATTATTGCTGTGATTATGTGAACCATCGTGCTGGTGCTGGTGATGTTGATGTTGTTGTTGAGCTTGTTGTGGGCTTCCTTGATGATGATGGTTCTGGTGCCAGTGTGTCTGATTTTTCTGGTTTTGCTGATTCTGTTGCTGCTGTTGCTGCTGTTGCAACTCCATCTGGGTCTGTTGCTCCTGCAATTTCCTCAATCTTTCAAGTTCATAATCCCGATTCTTGATCTCTGCCTCATAATCAACCACATTCCTACTATTTCTAGACTTCAGCTTAGTCTTAAACTGTGAGCACAAATACATCAAGATGGTTGAATACCTAGTACAAAGATGTAATTCATCAGGCGCTGCATCTCTCAAACACAACGCAGTCTTCTGCAATAACGTAATGATTTCTTCCAATGGGATAACACTCAACTTGATGATCTCATTGGTGGCATTACCATCCAGACGATATCTGTTCATCACCATCTGATCAACCTCTTGGTCATCGTTGGTCAGTGTTAGATAACATTTGACTACAAATGCAACTGCTCTGATCACCTTGGTGACCCATCTAACAGGCATAAACTTCAGCATCTTAAGCTTGCTGACCCTGTGCATCACGAACAAAACTTCCTTTGCTGCACTGTATGCCAATTCCACGTATCTTGAATACTTCGCCAACTCGTCCAATCTTAAATTCCTACCTTTTTTAGAATTCGTATCGATTTTGGCACTTGCTGATGTATCACCACTTAATGCCAACGAGTATAGAAACAACTTGGTATAGTAGTAATCCAAAATCAAAGACTCTCTTTCAATTTGAACATGCGTATGTTTGACAACTTTCGAAGAGAGTTGCAACCAACTGAATTCCTGATTCTGATTAATTGAATGGGAATTGGAAGGTTTTAAAAGCTTATAATATTTCTTATACCAACTTTCCAAAATCGGAGAAAGGATATCCAAGATTGCCAAATTCTGATACTTGTCCAAGGACCCCAACCTTGGACTCTGTCCATACAACGACTCATAACAAAGCGAAGTAAACTGCAATAGTTCAATGGTAGCTTTCTGATACAAAGTGAAATTGAAAGATGGATCAGAGATATCAACCTCACTTAAAGTCTGGCTCAGCATGGATCTCTTGTTCATACCAATTGTAGAATTGATCTCACAGATATGAGTCGCCATGAAAACCAAAGGATGCTGGTCTAACAAAAAGCTCAATCTTGTAGCCACCCCAATCAACATATACGACATAATCTCTGATCTTTTCATAGCACTTAAACCAGCATATGACTCATCGGTTGAACCGGTATCATCCTCTGCGGAATTCGCATAGTCACTCCACCTAAAATGGATGGCTCTGGGGTTCCATTCCGTGAATAGTAAAAACGATAACAACGTACCAATAGATCGACTGCTCGACTCACCCCAAACGGTCATACTGATCAACCTTTGACAGTATATCCAGAGTTGCTCGTGGATTTCAAGATGCCTATTGGTTGGAGTCTTTGGTGTATCGGAAGTAGACTCAATGGAATGGTATCTTGAGGTGATTGTCAAGATCGCACAAAGCAACATTGGATACTGGGGTAGTACATCAGGAGCAAGCAATTCAGAAGGTATGTATGGGAAGAAAGGATGCATTGTAATGGTGAACACTTTCAATAGACGGTCTGCTTCATCTTCAGTCAAGACCCCTTCTTGTCCGATATAATCAATATCTGAAAGTTTTGAACTTGGTGATGGTCTGATATGCAAAGTTGATTTGAAACTGGGCATGCTTAACCTATTGTTTCTTTTCAATGGGAACAAGGAATTATCGTGTCCGAAATTCTCTTTCAGATAGTCTTCAGGCGACAAACGATCCGTACGAGAAGTCTCAGTCTGCTCAACATCCAACTTCCCATCATCAATCTCATCATTGCGGATGTGGTCCTCACTATCATCACCAGAGTCATGTTCCATGCTGGCCAAATCCAATGAAGAGCGTCTTCCTGAAACATTCGATTTCGAAGACATCCTAGTCTCTAACAGTTCAATCCTCTCACGAGCATCGATTCTATCCCTATCATCAGCCTGCGCTGGTCTTCCTCCCAAATGGGCCAAAAACACCATCGTTGAATTGCTGGCTATACTCTGAGCTGAATTTCTCTCATTTGAAACAGATGCACGTACAGAGGAAGTTGCATTAGAATGAGCATGTATTGAAGTGGCCGAGCTGGAGTTGGATCTGGATTCCGATCTGGACTCGGATAATGGTTCTCCGTACGTTGTGGATAACGCAGGTGTAATGGGAGGAGAATCTCTAAGGTTTGAAGTGGTTAATGTAGTTTGTGTTAATGCTGAAGTTGGTATCTGCGGAACAGAGAAATTACCCGATTGTGAGAGACTTAGTGAACGTGTAGTAGTTAAAGCTGGAACTGAAGACTGATACAACGAAGAAGGTAATGATGATGAAGACAAATTATTCTGTAATGTGATTGGCACGGAAGAGATGCTTTGTTGATGAAGTGAATCTGTCGAACGAAACGAAGATGCCTTTGACAACTCATTTGCATTTGGCTCATTGTATGATGATGAAGGAGATGAGGAAGACCGACCACCACCAACACCACCACCAACACCACCACCAACAACACCATCTTCTTCTTGTGTATACGATTCAGAAACAGAGACCCATTTTCTTTTCTTACCGGAAAGGACATTTTTCGAACCACCACGTTTGCTTTCCACAAACACACACTCTTTCCGTTCTCTCTTGCATCGAGCACAAGGTGGATCACTGGGGTTATCAACACTACCCAAATCACACTTGACTTTTCTAATTCTGCAATTCAAACAAGCCAGATAGTTTCTTTTGAATTTGGTTTTTGATTCACTTGAAGTTGAAGTTAATGAGTTATCAGCTGAAACAGAGTGTGTTAAAACAGTAGACTCATGCTTATCATGTGATGACGATGACGACGACGAGGGCACACCATTCTCAGGGATTTCATTGGCAAACCCATTCATATCTTCTTGTAAATCACACGTTGAAACGGTATACAGAGTGCAGTGCAGTACAACACTACAACACTACAACCAGATCACATCACATCAACTGTGAAGAATCAAAAGAGCCGTCTTTAACCGCACAGATGCGCGCACAGACTTCTCAAACTTCACAGCACACAATCTAAGGATCGATATAGTACATAGTCTCCACTGGTTGTAGCATAGTATAGTATCACTCTACTCTTTCTTCCAACTAGTATCTTTTACATGTGTGATGGCGGTGTTTGGGATGGGAGGATGTAAGTTTGAAGGTGATGGAGAATGGGATGGTTATAAAGGGGAATATGAATAGGGGTGTCCTGTTGAGATGTAAAACATCAAGTGAACAGTGCGATGAAGGATATTGAAAATACATATTTACTGTGGTTACTTGATAAGTTATACTTAAAATTTATTTAAATTATGTATAGATCAAACTATATATATAATGCACCATTCCGACACTCACAACTTCATTATTAAATGTACAGACAAAACTTTGAACAAACCAACAATTAAAATAAACAAGGAACACCACACTCAAAACAACAAAAACAAATCATGAAATAGACCAAGCCATTTTTTTTTTCCTTGTTTCATTCTTCTAGTATGTATGTATCACCATGTTTTAAAATTAGCCATTTATTTTTTTTTTCAATTAGATTGCAAATTTCTTTGTCCATTCTTTAGCAGTTGTTTCATACTTCGAACGATCAGTCTTATAAATATGAGCAATTTCAGGAACCAAAGGATCATCAGGATTGGCATCCGTTAACAATGAACAAATGGATAATAAAACTTTAGAAATGGTTAAAGCAGGAGACCATTGATCTTTCAATATATCCAAACAAATGTTACCATTTGAATTGATATTTGGATGGTAAATTTTGGTTTGAAATTGGATCTTTGGAGGTTTAAAAGGGTAATCTGTTGGGAAATGGATTGATAAGAAAAACACACCACCGGCGTATGGAGAATCTGGAGGACCCATTATTGAAGCTTGCCAGTGGTATAGATCGTCACCGACTGGACCGGCGGAGCATGAGGAAGGTGGATCTCTTCCTAAATCACTTAGTTCTTTGTTGATTCTCTTTAAAGACATGATTGGATTGGATGTATTTTAGGGATGTTGACTATAAAAGTTGGGAATTGGAAATGGAAATGTAGAATGTAGAATGGGAGAGTGATATGATATGATAATTGAATAATTGAATATTACACTATATAATCAGAATCAGAAAACTTGTCTAATATGAATTTTTGAAATATGAGTAGATTTGACTATAATGACAAAAAAGTAAGATAACAGTTGTTGGGGACAGCACACGGGGAAGGAGAGATGGATTTGAAGATGGAAAGAGAAAGAGAAAGAAAGGGCAATTGCACTTCGATTCGATTCGATTCGCAACTCTTCGCCCGCTGCGAGTCTCTTCCCAATGCGGACTGATAAGACCGGGTAATTCACAAAATCGACGCGTCGGCGACGCAGTGCACGTGACTGCCGCAATTGAAGGCATATGTATATATGTGGTGCAGAGGTGTATTTCAGATGCATGATTCATATCTACAACAATAGCACTACTCCATGATCTACAGGATGTGTGCTGATCGTGGTTCGATGTTGATTGTTCATCTACTCGGTTTTAAATCTTTCACATGTATCACCACACAGTAGACTAGACTATACGGCAAGCTAAATTGGAAAAGCAGAAACAATCTTTTAAGATGGAGATATCTGAGTTTGTGAAGATTGCTGATAGTTGACAGAAGAATTTTTTAATTGGTGATTGTGGTTGTCAAGATGTGCGTCGCTTGTAACCATGTTGTGATCAATTGAAGGAAGATACCATAAGAGGTCCCCCTGTTGAAGAGGTTAAACTTGTGCTTGTTGTTATCTGAGTTCTGAGTAATCACCGATGGATCTGGATGTGAATGTGGATCTGCTGAATAGTGGTGGATTGTCTGAATGAACATGGCCTCCGTCAATATCTCCCGGGCCAATGGGCACGAGTCTCCTCCCGGCTGGCTCCGGCTGGCTCCGTGGCTATTGTCCGTGCCGAGTTAGCGGGACAGGGCAGTGCGCACCGCACATCGTGGCGAGTGCTGCCCCCACGCTCCCCGGTCTCCCACGCTCCCACCGCGCGCCCTCCAGCCTCAGTGCCGCCCGGAAAGACTCGTCCCCGGTGTGCTCCCGGTGTGCCCCCTGCTCTCCGTGCTCTCCGTGCTCGCCTCAGCCGGAGCGAGTTGGCGCAATTGGCGAAAAGTGGCGAAAAGTGGCGAAGAGTCGAGAATTTTCCTTTGTCTGAACTTCAACTGGAACTTCAACCTCAATTTCAACTTCAATTTCAACTTCAATTTCAATTTCACTTCCATACTTGTATCAGCATATATACACACTCATACTATTGACTCGCTAACTTCAACAACGGTCACCTTACTTTCCTTCTCTCTTTCTCTCCCTTTCTCACTCTTTCAACATATTTCGTTGCCAATTATACAGTCATCTGGTGCCTCTGAAAAGCAACACGTCTCGGCTGAAAAAGATAGGACTCCCTTTACCTTTAATAGCTACACATTACCATAGAAGGTGTCCCTCAAATAACACTAGAAAATTTGTGAAATTACATATACACCCTCAAAGATGAACATTGCAGTCTCATATAACGATTCAGAAGCCTTGTTGTATTCTTTGAATAATCAAGGTGCCTCTATTACACAACAACCACAATACCAAAATATCCCTCAACAACAACAACAAGGACAGTTACAACAGGTTGAAATGAACCAACCAGGAGTATCAGATTATCTGGATTTCGAAGCTTGGTTGAATGCCGATAAGTTTGATGATGGTGATTTACTAGACAATACAGATTTGAATAGCGATAGAATCAGTGGTGAATCTTTAAACCTTAACCTCAACTATTCAGCTTCTCAAGATTTAAACTCTAATGGTCAAATTAAACAAGAACCAAATAATCTACCTTCTTCAGAATCAAGTAAAAGTTCTCAACTTTCTTCCCCAATGGAAAACCTTTCAGATACTTCTCCTCTTTCAGATGGTGTCTTTCCTCCAATTAAACATGAAACTTCTCAACTTAGAAACATGAACCCTAAAATCTCAAAACCGAAAAAAGATAGATCTTCACATAATATCATTGAAAAAAAATATCGTACCAACATCAATGCCAAAATCTTGGAATTAAGAGATGCTGTGCCAACTTTGAGAGCTGCTAATGAAACTGAAAGAATAACACTAGATTCACTGGATGGCTTAACACCTGCCATCAAATTGAATAAAGCCAGCATCTTATCAAAGGCAACGGAATATATTAAACATTTGGAAGCCAAAAATATTGCCCTTATTCATGAGGTTATGAATTTGAGAAATAGCATGAGAAATAACATGAATAATCCATATGTTCAACAACAGCAAATGATTCAAATTCCTATGCAACAGCAACAAATGATGAACCAGCAGCAACAACAGCAACAACAACCACAGTATGTCTTACATAACCCAAATAATACTAACCAACAACAACAACAATTCCCTATACCTGTCCACCAACTTCCTGTTGAATCCTCTGAATTCATGCAAATTCATCCTGCAAACTTTGTTGGTATGCAACAATTAGGTCAACAACAACAACAGCAGCAGCAGCAACAACAACAGCAAGGATACTCCCAACAACAACAGTCGCAAATACCGCAACATTCATCAATGCCTCTTGGAAACAAGATCTTGATTGGTGGTATGACTGCAATGGCTGGTTCTCAACTACTTGGTGGTGACCAGTATGATTTCAAAGGTTTATCGTTCTTACCAATTCAAAAAATATTTCCAATTTTGTTCAACAACAATGCTTCAACTGTTATTACATTCATGAAACTTTCAATGTTCCTTGGAGGGCTTTATTTGTTGTTACAACCATACTTGGATAGTTTTGATTCAGATTCAAATGAGAATCAAAAGCAAGTTCAGCAACAACAAGTTCAACAACAAGAAGCTGTTTCATCTTCAATTTGTTCAATTTTTGACCTTGTATCCGAAGTTTTCAAACTCGCATGTCTTAAGACTGGTGTTATCCGTCAAGAGTTAAATGAGAAAATCTCCACCGTTTCTGAATTCAACAAGGATTTCCAAAAATTGATCATTGGAAGATTACAATCGAAGAATTTGTATCATCATAATGATGGAGTGTGGAGACTGATTACCAAGTTTTTCGTTCAAACTTTCATGATGGATGATAAATTAGTTCAAACTTTGAAATCTGATGATATGATTCAATTTCAATTCAACAGATTATTGATCACCAAATTGATTTCAATTAAATTGGGTGATACTTTAAGTGGTTACATTTTCTTACCTCGTATAATCGACTCTTCATTACTATCGATTGTCAAATCATTCGATAGTTCAAGTGAAAAGGATAAGCAAAGATTCAATGATGAAACCAAACAAATCATGAGATTAGCAAAGCATGATTTAGGTTTTTTGGAATCCCATCAACTTTTCAAAAAACTTTTTAAAGTTTTAAAATTGCAAGATTTGTTATCATTGGATTCAACTGAACAGTATCATCCAAGTTATAGTCCCGTTAAAGAGTTTTCTGAAATGTCAACTGAAAAAGAATTGAATGTGGTTAATCTAATATCCACTATCAGATCATCTCAACTACTAAATCAATATATGGTTGAGTATTTGGCAATATTGTCCGATTCGGATCTATTCGAAGCGCTTAATCAGAAAGATCTTGATAAAAATGAGCATGAGCTTGAGCATGAGCTTGGGCCTGAGCATGAGCATGAGCATGAGCATGAGTCTGAATTTGAATCTGAAATTGATAACGGAGATTTGCAATCGTTGGCTAGCCAAGCATCCAAGCAAGATTTTGATACATTTACAAGAAAATTATTAACCAATGTGTCATCTGATCAAATCAGCATTCCTTCAAGTTGTATGAAGTTAATCAAATGTCAAACTATTTTCAAGAGTCTTTTGAATCCTATCGATGTTGGATATATCAACGAGACATTGAAGATGATCATGGGTGGTATAGACAAAGCCATTGATTTCAGTGATGCGTTCAACCAAATCACAAAAGAATCTTTAGCTGAAGATGAAGATGATAATGAAGGAGACAACGACGAACGTCAAGAAGAACAAACCATAGTTGAAGGAAACTACATTGAAAACAAAACAGTGAAGAAAATCTTCAAATACTCCCAATCTTTCCATCCATATCATCAAATCAATCTAATCTCAGATGAAAATAGACTATCTTTAACATGCGCACTGATCCTACATTACTATTCAACAGGTGAAATATCACAAGGACGCCGTCTTATCAAATACATGAAATTCACATCAACAAACTCATACAACTCCCTATCATTACTCTCATTCATCGCAACTTTCAAAACAACAATCATGATATTACAACACGGTGTCGAACATCTCGATTCAACAATTGATCAGAATGAAGAAGAGATCAATATCACTAAATTGACATTGGAATCAGTGGTTGCATTCTTAAGACTTTACATCGGTGCTTTTTCAAATGATATGTCGAATGATTCGTATTCCTCATTTGCTAATGCTTCGGATTCGATATTGAAAAGTGTGGAGGGTGGTGATAATGTTGGTGATAAGGTTTCTATTTTCGATGGTGTTTATCCGTTGACTAATTTGGATTACCAGTTGAAAAGTGATATTAGCCATAGGCTTATCCATTTGGGTATGGATTTGATCGGTTATAGCTGATGATGATATGCGAGCTGTTGATTGATGTGTCCGGTACATTTTCTGTGCTTTGGTTTGTCTGATCAGTGCTTGTATAATCGAGAGGTTTTGGTTGATTGGTTCGATCTTTTAGTTTTTTATGTTTTTCTTTTCGTGTTCTTTGTTTGGATACACATACACACGCACACACACGCACACACTATCTATTTATTATTTTTGTTAGTTTTGGATCCCATGTTATTTAGATTTGATTTTGCTTTTTTGTTTTTGTTTTTGTTTGTTCAACCTCCCCCTGTTCGTTTAATTCTCTGTTTTATAATGTTTTTGTTTTTGTTTGTTTGTTTGGTGATGCTCATTAAGACCATTGTTTTTGTGAGCCTCTGTTTTGTGTTTTTATATGGGCTTTTGCTATTGCTATGTGTTTCTATAACTATCTCTATACATTGTCCTGTATCATTGTCCTGTACTAGTAAACCCGTGCACCAGACGCGAAAACGATAAGCGCATTTCTCAGTTGTCGACCAGACGAGCAGACGAGTCTGTCCTGTTCTCTTCTGTGGAGAATGGAGAATGGAGAATGGAGATGGACTACAACTGCTCATGGCTCAACACACAGACGGACTGGCTATTTTTAGGTAGACACACGTCTGGTCTGAGTTTTGGTATACACGTCTTTCAAAATAGCTCGTTTTAGTGGTGGTGTTTCTGCTTAACTTCATTCGTTTTGATTTGCTTTCATTGTTTGTGTTATCGGATATTTTATTTTTATTGTTGATTATTTTTCTGATATTGACAAATTCAAAAGTATCGTGAAAATAAACTCAAATTTCAGATCATCTTACTGCTTCCATATACACTTCTCACATTTTGGACACTGAGATCCAAATATTGCAAAGAAAAAATACAAGATATTACAAGGTTTGATTAAAGAAATTTCTAAAGAACAGAAAAGAAAAAAAAACAGACAACAATAGCAATCCAAAAAAAAAAAACCACAAACTATAACAAGCTAATATATAATTAAAGACGATTATGTCAACCAATCAACAATCTCTAGCAATATCACCTGAACTCAAGCTCGAATTATTTGGCGACGATTCAGATAAACCAATCACCAAATTAAAGATCAAAAGATCGATCAAACGGAATACTGCAAGTTCAGATACAGCTGAACTACCAGATTTAAACCATTGGAAAGAACTTGGAAACTATTTAGAATCACTTCAGCAGTTTCCAGCAAGTTCCCTTGACTCGAATAAACCAAACACCAGAAACCCGCTCTCGCAACCTTTGGTGTATCGGATTTGTAACCATTGCAACAATCCACTCTTGGAAACACATTTGAGTGAACATATCTTGCTCTGCAAGGAACAAAAAAGAAAGAAACAGGAGTTGGTTGAAACAGCTAGAATGCCAGCTCATAATCATAATAACGGTACCATATCAAAGAAAGGCTCAAATAATAACAACAAAAAGAGAAAGTTGGATGAGAACGTTAAGGAGAATACCCCAGTTTCATCAGCAACGGGTACACCTGCACCAGATGACAAACCATCTGTCAAAAAACAGAAAAAATCACAAGCCATATCATTATCCCTAAATGCCAACCCCAATACCAATACCAATGCCAATGCCACCACCGCATCATCAACTTCTTCTTCAACAGCTTTGAAAAAGACTAAAAAGGATCTGAAGCCAAAACCAACAGGCAGACCAAAAGGACCAGTTGACGTTGAAAAACAATGTGGTGTTCCATTACCCAACGGTGGCTTCTGTGCTAGATCATTAACCTGCAAGACCCATTCAATGGGTGCCAAGAGAGCAGTTCCAGGCAGATCAGCACCGTATGATCAACTACTCGCTGCATACCAGCGCAAGAACCAGGCTAAGATCGGAGCAGCAGCAGCAGCGGCACAGCAAGCCAAGGATGATATAATGCATGGCTCGGATGTTCCCTTGGATGACGAAGAAGAAACACAGCAGGTGTTGGAGGCAGTTACGAGATCGCAGCCATGGCCATTGGAAAGAAAAGTTATCATGCCGACTAAGTTAAGACAGTCGTTTATTAGGATGAGAGAGATGTTTGCGGGGGCGATCTTGCCTAGGATGTCAAGCAATCCGCTGGGTCCGTTGCAAGGGCGTGCTGCTATGTTGAATATTGATAAGGCTACTGATTATGTTCTTCCTATTAGATCGCAGCATCAGAGGGTGCAGCAGCAGAGTTCGAAGGTGCAAGGTAAGCAGGGTCAGGAGATGCCTACTAGTCAACAGCATCAACAGCAGCAGCAGCAACAACAACAACAACAGCAGCAACAGCAACAGCAACAACAACAACAACAACAGCAGCAGCAGCAACCACCACAATCGCAGTTGTTACAACCACCAAATTCTGCTTCTAGTCCATTGCAACAGATGTCTGCTGCTCAAGCTGCCAGTATTCGTAAGATGCAACAACAGCAACAGCAACAGCAACAACAACAACAACAACAGTCACCACAGCAGCAGCAGTTACAATTGCAACAGCAACAACAACAACAAACCCATCTTCAAGCTCAGGCACAAAAGCTACAGGCTGCTCAACAAAGAGCCATACAACAACAGCAGAAGCAAATGCAAAATGCTTCTCAACAACAACAACAACAACAACAACAGCAAAGAGCAGGTGGATCCAAGACTGTACAACAATTACAACAGCAACAACTACACTTGGCTAGACTCGCTCAGGCAAAAGGCGTTGGAGCTGGGCCACCATCGCAGGGTAAAACAGGTGCTCCGCAATCACAAGCTGGTCAAACCGGACAGCAATCCTCACAGATCAATATCCATAATATGACCCCACAACAACGTCAACAGTTCATATTGCAACAACAAAAACGTCGTGAACAGATTCTTCAACAGCATCAGGCTCAACAGGCTGCTCAACAGGCTGCTCAACAACAGTACGCTGCGGCGGCGGCTGCTGCTGCTGCCAATTCGGGTGGTGCTGCCGGTGGTGCTGGTATGGGTGTCAATTACACTCCACAGCAACAACAACAGTTAAGACAACAACAGCAGCTGCGTCAGGCTTACTCGCCTTATGCTTCGGGAAATGGTGATGCTAGTGGTTCTTCAGCTGGCTATCAGCAATGAGGTTCTCTTTCTAAGATTTTAACTCACTTGATGTCTTGTAGATTGAAGGGTGTACGTTAAGCCAACCTTTCATCTTCATGGAAGACATAATAATTGTATACTAACTGTTCTTCACGAGTTGGAATGGGTATCTCGTTTCATTCTTTTTTCCATCTTTTTATATCTTGTTACATGTTCATTTTGTGATTGTTTTTTGTCTCTCTCTCTCTTGGTTAATTTTATCGTTATTTTTATATGTACACTTATTATGATTAACTTTCTAGTTACATTGAATTCATAAAACTATACAAGATTGGTATTTATAAAGAACAAAACATTGTCAAGCAGTCATGATTCATAAATCATATTTCCTATCCTGCGGTTGAGTCAGAGTCAGAGCCAGTGGCAGCCAACTCAGCATCGCTTTTATCTTTAGCTTGTTGCTCTCTCAAAAGTCTAGCACTTTCTTTCAATTGTAAAGGAGCCGTACCATCCTGGAACTTCACATTGATAAACGAGCGGTGTTTCCATTTTCCGTTCTCATCAAAGCTGTCTGGTGAAGGCGGGGTAAATTTGATCAACTCAAAGTCCCTCATCATATACAACCCGATCCCAAATCCGAGCAGCACGCCCGCTAGTGCCACTTTGAACCTCCCATCGACCTTCTTATCTATCTTGTAAGCCATTGTTTGTATTGTGTGTTGTGTAATGTGGATGTGGTGGTGAGCCAAGTACAGCACACGCTGTGGGGAGTGGGTTCTTCTTCCAAGTCGCACTTTCTGTTGATCCGCGTTTTCGGCGGGTTCAGTTTGCGATGGCAAAGGCAAAAAGAAAAACATCAGCTTTTGGGAGATACGGGAGACTGGAGGTGTGGGATTGGTGAAGGAGTTGTTCGAACAACAACAACAATAGAATGTCATTACCTAAGAGAATCATTAGAGTATGTGCTTTCATTTCTCGGATTATTGGAATGTGGTTACACACCCTCCTCTCCCCCCGTCTCGTCTCCCCTTCCATTGACCTGTTTTACTAACATTCCCTTTCCTCCCAATCACTCGTATTCACCATAGGAAACTGAAAGATTAATATCTGATCCTGTTCCTGGGATAACTGCTGTTCCACACGAAGAGAATCTAAGATACTTTGATGTCACAATAGACGGACCTTCGTCCTCCCCATATGAAAATGGTAAATTCAAGCTGGAACTTTTCTTACCGGACGACTATCCAATGGTTGCACCAAAGGTTAGATTCTTAACTAGAATCTATCATCCTAATATAGACAGACTAGGTAGAATCTGTTTGGATGTTCTTAAATCAAATTGGTCCCCAGCTTTACAAATTAGAACCATATTGTTATCAATCCAGGCTCTTTTGAGTTCTCCTAATCCTGATGATCCATTGGCCAACGAAGTTGCTGAGGCATGGAAAGAAGATGAGGCAAATGCTATCAAGACGGCTGCACAATGGACAGAGATGTATGCTAAATGATTTTACTTACTTTTTTATAGTTTGGTTTGGGGTTATTAATTGGAGTTTTTGCAACCTGTTTTCATTTGTCGTCAGTTTTTAGTTCGTGGTTTTTTCTTTTACTATTCATTGTAATATTCATATTCACCATCTGCACCTGCTGATTATCATGTTACTATTGCCAGTTGCTTGATCTTATGTTTTATAATATATATAGAGGTCAAATTTATCAATACAAATGCTTTAAACCCGTTCACGCTCTAACCTGGTGGTAGTAATGATGCAAGGAGAATTATAAATGACTTCTCTCTTTCTGAAGAACATCTATATTACTTTTCAAGCTAATCTCACCGTTCCAAACGGTGTTCAAAACATGGGTAAAATCACTCACGTAGACAATATCAAGTCCAAGTTTCTCCTTAACCCACTCTTCAGGAATACCGTACGCAAAATGGTTGCCTGACTTCAACAACCTCTCCTCTTCCCAAACCAACTCACCTAGCATCTTTTTAGACAACTCACGATCTTCCAGATTATAAATATAATCGTCAATAACATCCTTTCTATTCATTCTGGGAACAAGAACTTTGGATATACAACCGGTTAAATGAGCACCTAACAATTTCTCTTTCAATCCACCAATAGGCAAAACTTTCCCGGTCAATGTAATCTCACCGGTCATTGCAATATACGAAGGAACTGCCTTCTCAAGAACCAACGACAACAAGCAAAGGGACATGGTGACACCTGCAGACGGACCGTCTTTA
This sequence comes from Ambrosiozyma llanquihuensis, assembly GCA_030568425.1. Lineage (NCBI taxonomy): Eukaryota > Fungi > Ascomycota > Pichiomycetes > Pichiales > Pichiaceae > Ambrosiozyma > Ambrosiozyma llanquihuensis. The sequence continues at coordinate 162,731 of JAJMFV010000002.1, read as the reverse complement.
GAGATAGCACCCTCAGGAACATGCAAATGAACATCGAGATTTTTGTATCTTTCTAACAACATGTCATTATCAAGTTTGGCGATCCCATTTTTACCTCCTCCTCCTCCTCCTCCTCCTCCTGTCAATAGCCTATTGTTTAAAATATAACCAACTAAGGTATTGGCAATTTCAGAACTCTCCAATAACACCTCACCTAATCTTCCAGTACACATCATGCCTTGAGAACCAGGCAATCCTACCATTTCAAACTTCAAAAGGGATCCTGAGCCGTCTGAATTGTATGAGAGTCCATTCACCATTCCATATGCCTGTTGGATGTTGGTAGGTATCGACAGCATTGAATTTGAGCTTGATAAATGGGGAGGGATTCCAATATATTTAGGTAGGTCTAGCTTTGACACAATTGCACTGTAGCTCTTACCGGCTTCGTTAAGGGAGTCGGTGTATTCAATGGCCTTTGTTCTGCATATCGAGGCAATTAGTCTCTCTAGATTTCTAATACCGGCTTCTCTAGTATAATCAACAGCGATTTTTAGAATGGTATCGTCGTCGAGAACAACTGAATCTGATGGCAATGCATTTCTCTTGACTTGTCGTGGAATGATATACTTCTTACAGATCTCGATTTTCTCAAAGTAGTTATATCCAGATAACTCAATGACTTCCATTCTATCCCTCAAAGGTTCACTTAGTTCCCATTGGTCATTGGCGGTACAAATAAACAAAATTTGTGACAAATCAATTGGGAACCCAACGTACAGATCATGAAAACTTGTATTTTGTTCAGGATCCAATATCTCCAACAATGCAGCTTCTGGATCTCCCTTTCGAGAATTCGATCCAATCTTATCAACCTCATCAAGCAAGATGACAGGGTTTGCACTGCGAGAACGGCGCAGAGCTTGAACAATGAGACCTGGAATAGATGCAACATAGGTTCTTCTGTGACCTTTCAAATCGGCAAAGTCGTTCAATCCTCCAACTGAGATACGCTGGAATTTACGGCCAAGTGTTGAAGCGATTGATTTAGCCAATGAGGTCTTTCCTACTCCTGGAGGTCCAGTAAGTAGTAATATTGGAGCCTTGGAAACGATAGGAGTTGGTGAAGAAGGTGATTCTATGATATGCTTTGCACCATCGCCCAAGACAAATCCTTGGTTGGACTCTATAGCTGATGAATCTGAAAGTTCTTGTTCTTTCATTCGATTCAGTCTATCTTGTAATTTCAGAACGGCCAAATATTCCAGGATCCTTTCTTTCACGCTTCCCATTCCATAATGATCGTTATCCAATAGCTTCTTTGCCTCTTTGATATCAATAGAGATTGAAGTTATCTTTGAATGGTCATTTTTTTTCAGCCATGGTAAATCCATGATAACTTCCAAATAAGCTCTTAAAGACTGATAATCTGATGAATTTGCCTGCATTTGAGAAAGTCTCTTGAAATCCTTCTTTAATAATCTCTTCCCATCTTCATTCATGATTACAGTATCCAAAGATTCAATGAACTCAGCCAATTCTTGTAATTCCGATTCATCAGAATCATCAGCAGATCCCAGCTTCAAGGGAGCTTTCTTCTTGAGTCCTGGTTTCGCTGGTTTGCCTGTGGTTTTTGAAGACGACGATGGAGAACCTGATCCAATCTTTTGAACCAAGAGTCTCAAATGGCTAATTTGGCTAGATATGAATTGAGATCGTAGCAAGTCCCCACTAGCGGTACCCAATCGATTATCCAAATTTTTCCAAGATTCTAAAACATAATCAACATTCAAAGACTCTTCAAATAAAGAATTCGCAAACTGAACCAATTCTTTAATCCTGTTCAATCTATTCCAAGGCTCAACTGAGGATAGTACCAAGACCTTTTGCTTTATTGCAAATGGGAAAATCGCAACCAACACATCGCAGTACTTGAAGAAATTTGAGATATCGTTACGGGTTTTATCTGATTCGTAAGACATGTAGAATTTTTGTAGTCTTGTCAACCCATTGGATGTTTCAGCTGGAGATAGTTGGCTGTTCAATAGACTTGATATTGGAGAAAGTTTCAATAGTATATACTTGAGCTTATCGTCATCATCATCTTCTTTCTCTTCCACATTTCCATCTGCCCCAACTTCGCCCATTTTTGAACCAATTGAAAGCTTCGAACTCTCATTATTGAAATCGCTTGAAAACTTGGTAATATTATCAAAAAGCCTTAAGATCGAAGGCAAAACTCTAAAACTCTCAGCAATCAACAACTTATCCTTCGTAACAGCACTCTCAAACGACAAATCCAACTTCAAACTAACCAGCCCGAAATTCCCCTTGATATCATCCAAGTTCCCCGTCACTATGGCCCTCGAAACAGCACGAAGTCCAAACATAACCTTGTCTTCCAACACATGCACCTCCATGATCTTGCATATCGTAGCAACAACATCATCAACTTGCATAGCACCATCGTACTTGCAACCGGGCAAGAATGCGAGCATCATGTTATGTTTATCGTCGAGATGGAGCTTAGAGTTGATCAGGGCAATGCTATCTAACACCGACCCCGGCAGCCTTTCTTCGAATCCATTCAATTCATCATCACCAGTCTGATTATCATGGTGATTCAAAGTTATGTTTTCAAGATGGGTGAGTATTTTGTTGTTTGATCCAGACACGTCTTGGTTTTTGAACCTTGATAGTATCTTGAGGGCATCTTGTTTTGTGAACACTGTACGGTATGTGACTTCTGGAAAATAAACCAACCTTTCAGAAAGTTTGAAGATTGGTAGTGTTATGTCACAGTATGAATCTTTGGCCATTGTTGCTGTCTAGTTTGAAGTGCGTGTGATTGTGTTTCAATGCAAGTACTATATTGTGCTCTAGATGGCAGTTTCTTTAGAAATATGATGCTAGATGTAGTTATGATAGTCTTTCCAAGTATGATATGAGCGGATCTATATGGTCAGATGATAAACCCAAATGTCGGGGAAGAAGAAGAAGGGAACCAGTTTCCTCATCCGGAAGTCGCACGGCGCACGTGTTTTACCAATGGCAGTCCCCTATGATCTCTCTCATTTTGACACTTTACCTACTCCTACTCTTCTGATGATGTTTTATGGTTGGTTGTTTTGATACGTCATCATTGAGTAGGTTTTATGCAGGTTGAGTATACCATCATCTCAGTTTCCCTCGTTGGTTGTGCTTGTTTGTGTTCGTTCTACTCCTCAGTTTTATTTGTATCGGTAGCACTGCTCAAGTCAATAGTGTGATTAAAAGTTTATATTAAAAAGAAAGTTGTGAAAAATGAAAACAAATGTTCATCAAAACAAGTGTCCATAGATGCAGAAAGTAGAAAACAAAAGCTGAAAACAAACAGGACAAAAAACAGACAAAAAGAAAGCTAATTTTTTATAAATAATGCAAGGTGTAAATAAATGAAAAGTGTAAAAGCAAGAAAAAAACAACGTCGCTTCATCAATCAGTATTGATGGGTATGGATAGAATCAACATGCTCAACTTTAATCATTGGTCTATAAACTGGCTTCCACATCTGTTCCTTAACCCACTTCAAACACTCATCGAAATCTCTTGGAACTTTAACAAAGCCACCATCAGGTGCCTCTTCAGACTCAACATTTGCAACACCTTCTTTAATAGCTTGCAAGATAACAGCAGTAGCAACCTTAGCTGATGTCTCATCAATAACTTCCAATGGAGCCAACAAACCAGCCTTTGGATCTTTGAAAGCTGGTGAACCAGCGGCTAATTCATCAACAGCTGCGGAGATCATCGTGTCTGAGATGACACTTGCTCTGGATAACACTGCACCTAGACCAATACCTGGGAAAGTGAAACAGTTGTTGTTTTCAGAGATAACGTGGCCGTTAACTGGCTTGAATGGGGATCCGGTGGCGATTAAAGCATTGTAATCTGTCCATTTAAGAGCATCTTCAGGAACACATTCGTGTAATCTTGTAGGGTTGGATAATGGGAAGATGATTGGTCTTGGATTATGCTTGTACATTTCCTTGATAACTTCTTCATTGAATGCACCAGCTTGTGTGGAACAACCAACTAAGACAGTTGGCTTGATCTTACGGACAACATCAACCAAAGATCTAGTGTTGATACCTTCCCATTCACTAGCTGGGTCAGCATAAGTTTGTTGAGCTTCTGAAGATTTATCATTCATTGAATCCAATAATAAACCTCTCTTATCCATAGCATGGATCTTGGATCTAGCTTCTTCAACAGTGGCACCCTTGGTAACCATATGGTTAACGATTTGATCAGCAATACCTAAACCTGCAGAACCGGCACCATAGATCAAAACTTCGGAATCCAATAATTCTCTATCGGTGATTTTCAAAGCAGCAGACATCGAGGCCATAACAACGGCACCTGTACCTTGAATATCATCATTGAAACATGGGACAATGTTTCTATATTTTTGTAAAACTGGTCTAGCATTTAGGACACCGAAATCTTCAAAATGTAAAACAGCACTAGGGAATCTCTTCTTTAAAGAATGGATGAACTTATCCATGAAATCGTAATACTCATCACCTCTCTTTCTTGGGAATCTGTTACCCATATACAAATCATCCTTCAACAAGTTTTCATTGTTTGTACCAACATCCAAATCAATGGACATCACTCTACCTGGATGCAAACCACCACATAGAGTCATCAAAGCAGCTTTGGAAATGGTGATTCTAACACCACCAACACCTTGATCACCAATACCCAAGATACCTTCACCATCTGAGATAACAACATAATCGATATCTTTAGCCTCACCGAATGATGCCAATCTTTCATCGATGGAATCTGGATCGGTGATATCCAAAAAGCAACCTTCTGGTTTTCTGAATCTGTGAGAATAAGCAGCAATTGCATCACCTTCAGTTGGAGTATAAATAATAGGCAACAACTCTCTAATATGTCTTCTAACTAATTCATAAAACAAAACTTTGTTCTGTTGTCTCATCGAAGTACAGAAATCATTCTTGGCCAATGGGGTCTTAAGGAAATGCAATTGGTTGTAAGCTCTGTCAACTTGTTCATCCAAAGTGTTAACAACAGGAGGTAATAACCCATTCAGACCGAATGCGTCTCTTTCAATGGAACTGAAAGCTGAACCCTTGTTAAACAATGGAGAGTTCAATAGTTGGAAACCGTGCAAATCACATTCAATTGGGCCATCGACTGATAGTCTTGTCACTTTAGGAGCGCTGTATTTAGGTTGTTCACCAACTGGGGTCTTGATGGTGTGCGAGTGGATGTGGGAGGTTGATTGGAGTCTGACTAGTTGCTTGTATGCAAAAGCCTTCTTTTGGGTGATTGTACGTGGTAACATGATGGATAAACTCTTTTGTGTGTAGTTATCGTACTTTCTTCTATTAATTAATTAAATTTGCGCTAAAAGAAATTATTGTGGGACTGTAGAAGAGATCACTGTGAGTTGAGTGAATGCAGAGGGATAATTCAGAACAAGGAAATTGAAGCAAAGAAGAAAGGTAGTAGAATATAATACAAGTCAATGGAAGGGAAGTCAATGGTTTATATAAGTGTTTAAAAAGCTGTTCCAGTTCACCAATTCACCTTCAAATCACCTCCAATTTGGATCTGAATTTAAATTTTTTCTCTTCTTTAATAGCGCGCGTAGAAACACGGGTGCGCACAAGCCAAGAGGCAGAGAGAGAGGGGAAACCTTTACTCCGTTTCCGTGTTTGTTTCGGAGTTGCAAGATGAAGATGAAGATGAAGATGAAGATGAAGAGACTATTCTTTGTGCTGTGTTGTGTTCTACGTTGGGCTGGTGTTGGTGGATGTAAATGCTGTGTATGCCCTATAGACTACAACAATGCACCATCAAGTATCACCACCTAACTTATTTTCAACTGAAATCCACTGAAATAACCACCTCTGTGATTTCTCCGCTTGTTGTTTACCATTGCACCTGAATTGTTGAATAGGGAAACAGAGAAACAGAGGAAGAAATACACGGCGAAAGCGGACTCCTCAGTACAATAACTTGTCATAAGCAGTAGAATGCGTACATTTCCGCAACTTCAAACTTCTCCTCTCCTCATTCTTCCTACATCATACTGTATCCTTCATCTTTTCTTCAAACAACATTGTCAAGTGTCGTGTGCAGTGTATTCCAAAAAAACATAGTAATCTCTCACGCTCTGAAATTCTCCACCGGATCAACAACCGTGCAAACTTTCTCTTTTCTTTTCTTTTTCTCCTTCTCCTGGTGCCCTGTCGCTTAAACCGCTCGAGGCTGCTGGCCAGATCCGGAAACGGGCTCCTGCTCCTGGTCCCGCCACCGGTGAAAAGGGGGTGCGCCCATTAGTGTGGCGTGTGCTGGCAGTCCGCTTCCGGACTTTTTGAGCGCAGGTGGGGCTGGGAAGGGGTGCGGTGTGGTGTGGTGCGGAGTGTCAAACTGCAGTTGGGCAAATGGCCCCCTCTACTCGTACGATCTGGGGATACCCACCACTCACATTGAATTCCCATACTTCTATGAATTGTAATGGTAACTGTAACAATTGACATATATATAACAGGAGTCTAAAATGAACCAACATAGTAGCATACCGGAACATCAATACCTCCAATTCAAACACACTGTTTTCTCCGAACAGATACAAAACTCAGGCGGAAAAACCCTATCACACGGAACACTCTCCATCTCCATCCACATACATTAGGCAATCGATATACACATTTTGATTGAACTACACCACCATCTCAATTATCCACTGTTGTCCGCTGTCCGTACCCACACCCACACACACATACACCTTCATTCTCATTAAATAACTCAAATTTGGCATCGTAACGAACGATATGGGTGGGTTGTATTTTCTCTCTGCTATATACAATGCCGATACTCGGTTCTTTGGTAAAACCAGTCGGAGATTTCGATTCAGATAGATATCGTGATTTAACGCACCTCAAATAAGCTCTGATTAGGTTATCTCATGTATCCGATATATATATATACCAAGCACTTGCCTTTTCCTAATGATGATATCGGTCTTTTAAAATAGGTACCTTCTAGCTCGTTCGTTACAGATCCTGTTGACGGCTATATGAGACTAGAAGGGTGAGAATCGCGGCATGGGGGAGGATGTCACGTGATGGCTGTTTTGTTTGGTTGATTGATGTAGATAATGTCAAAGTCGAGATTTGTGATGGTGATGATTTATTTACTCCTACAGAAGATGGCCCTTGATTGTTTTATGTTGACTGATCTGATAATGCACTGTTTATTGATATCCTGTTATAAAACAAAGGGAGCAAAGGGTTATGAAAGTTGAATGTTGATTTTAAGGAACAATACCCCAGTTTGGTAAATCTTAATGTGAGCTTTCTTTTCACTTGGAGAACCTGATGCTCCTAGTCAACAAAATCATTGAGTATTTGAAATATTTTGTATCCAATAAAACTTACTAATCTTTAAAAAAAATCAATATTGAAAACCTTAGCAAAGAAGTAAAGGGGGAATTTGATTAAGGGATATAGCAAAGCATTGAATGATTTTCATTCAACATTGAAAACCTAAGCAAAGAAGTAAAGGGAGTTTAATCAAGGGATATAGCAAAGCATTGAATGATTCTGATTCTCATTATCATTGTTCACATCCGAGGACTCTTCATGCAATACCTTATACATTTACATGGCTGTGGGACTCCATGCTTGGGGTAACGCTCTGGAAGTGCTGGAAGCTGAGTCACCACACCACCACACCACACCACACCACATCACTTCCATCCGACTGGGAGAGCACACTCTTAAAGGCAATTCCTAGCATAGTGCGTTTCTTCACATTTTGTTACAAAGAACTAAAAAAAATCTCAATTGGATGGAAATATAAGGCAACTGGAAAGATTCACGAAGCTCCACTTTGTCTATATTAGTTTATATTTTATGATTTTGTTACTATGGTCAAATATAAGATTAAGTTTCATTATAGCGAATCTAACACCTACCAGTTGTTGAAATATTATTATATATATATTGATCGGTTGAGAAACAAAGTGAGCAGGGTTGTTCAATTCTTCTTGCGTAGAATACACACCAGTACTCCAGACTTTTTCTCACCATAGTATGACTGATAAGACAGGATCACCTATCACAGATTTCAAATTAGCGGAAACCAAGGACAACAAATTTTTGGACAACATCAAGACTCTTGTTCAAAACACTGAAACGCAGTTGTACAACTCGAGAGAAAAGGTCCCTGGTTTGGAGTAGTACAATGGCAAAGCTGAGGAATACTTGGAGTTCCAGATGATCGATTAGTTGAGAACAATCGACCGTGATCAGGCTATTGACATTGCAACGGGATTGCCTTACTTTGCGAATCCGATCACGATCGATTCTGAGCAAGTAAATGAAAAGCTTGGTAGTCTGGAACTTGCAATATTCCATAGCTTTACCATTGTAGTACTCCAAGCCAGGGACCTTTTCTTTTGTTGCTAGACTCGTATAAGCAAATAGCGATCAGGTTGGTTGTATGTGATATCGAGTATCTTTTATACAAAAGAGCGAGCAGAGAAAAGCTTAATTTTATGATCTTCTCCACTTTGAATATGTTTGCTAGAAAGCTTAATCACTCCTCCTTCAGAATTTAACGGATTACCATAATGTTTGACCAATAATCTCCCTAGATTCCACTAATGTGGACCCTTCCATCTTATTCAGGTAGTTTCGGATACAGTCCACGAATAATAACTCAGATTAGTAAGTGATTGAAATAATCAACAGTTTCCTGGGTATTATCAATGTTTGGAGAGGTGGGATGTTCATTGAAGAAAGTTAAATGGGCCAAAAAAGTATAAATTACGGCAAAATGTAAATTTACTGAAATAAGGAAACTCAAACATACCACGAAAAAAGTAGGGAGAGTATCAATGAATAAGGGAGCTGCACTGATCATACACTATTAATCACCAACTGAATTACTCTCATATATTTCAAACCATCAAAACTAAAAGAAGCAGATGATGACTTATTACAATTACACAGAAAACAGGAGAATCAAAAAAGGGTAAACTTCATAATCAGATCCTTATCTGAAAAAATATACCCGCCACTGGAAAGCACACAAATGTGGCGCACCACCACTCGGAGTATTACGTAACAGTTACCCGGCCTGCAGTCGACACCCGCCGCAGCTGTCGGCAGAGATAAGATAAAGCAAATTGGGATTTGCGATCAGAATCGCCAGCCAATCAGAGGCCGCGATTGCGGGCGTGTCGATGGATTATTTTGTACGGCCGGCAGCAACAGCAACTGCAACAAACAGTGAAAAGTGGAAAGTGAAGAGATAGGACAATAAGAGAAAATGTAAAATGAGCAATCAACCAGAACAACCTCGTGATATATATGGCTGATACAATACATAAGAAGTGCAAAGTTACATGGAAAATAGAGTCTGGAGCCAGCAGGGTTGTGTGTGATAGGAATTGGTATCATTCTAACATACAACTAACGAAAAGGCGTTAAGATTGTTCACTTTGCTGGCTTATGTATGCGTCTGATTATTAGTCCGTATGCGATGGAACAAGTATTGATTATGCCATGTACGTACTATACCACACCACGAGTACACATAAAGGATACCAAGTAGCCAGGTTATCTTAGCATGCTATCTATCTATTTATATATAGATATAACCGCTGATGATAAACCACTGATCAGGTACTGCTACTCGTTAATCTGTTTGTAGTTTGTATAGTTTGTGGTGTTTGGAAGCAGCAATTCTTGTCCGCGTTGTCGACACACGATAATGATCGGCCATTCTGCGTACATAAAAGAGCAGAGCACAATACAATACAATGATATAATAATAATATAATAATACAATACTAGCACGCTATTGTAGTAATGATGAGTGTGTGGAAGTGAAGCTGGGATCACTGTACTGATGGGATTATATGCATGTTGGTAGACTGATAATAGAATCAATTTCACGGTAACGAGTTTGGCAAAGTAAGCTTATCATACTCTCTCCTGTTTCGTTGATTTCAATTTAGTCTCTTCTTTTTGATTGCATCTTTCTTAACACCTTCATTCATTACATCCATAACAACAACTACTAATATCTATCTACACTCTCCCCTAAACCCACTTCGCTAATACTACTACTATAATAATAATAACTATCAGATACACAGTTTTTGAATTTCAAATGGCATCGAATTGAAAATATGAGTGAATCAGCGATCAATACAATCACTAGAGAAATAGATACCAGTTACCTGGACTCTCCCAAGATGGCTGATACTAATAACAATAATGATAATGAGAATTATAATGACGATAATGATCCAAGATCATTGGTTGGGATAATCGACTCAGAGCACTTTTCATTCAACAAAAAACCAGTCCTAACCAAGAAAACATCACATTCTTCACAAATAGCAGTGATCAATAACTATCCAGCACAACAATACGATGAATTGAAACATGATTCCGATCATCGGAAATTCTATTCAACCTATAGAGGTATCATGAAGGATAAAGATGAACTACCTGAAGATCTTATTGATGATTTATCTTTCCAATATGATTATGATGAAAAGATTAGAGCTCCAAGAATGTCCATTACAAGTGTCTTGAAAGATAAAGATAACAACAACAATAATCATTCTTCAGACTCTAGATCTAGAAAACAATCCAAAGCTTCGATTTCCACTTCAAGATCAAAGCAATCGGCATCAACTCATACTTTGGATAGCCTCTATGAAAATAGCCATGAAGAGGAAAAAAATGAAAATGATAATAAACCTGAATATAAACCTGCTGCTTTTGATTTATCTAAACCAACTAGAAAATATTCAACTGCAAGAGTTGAATTGAAAAGAGATTTATCAAATGAATACATCCATGGAATAACATTGCATCCCACAGTTACAAATACAAGCATGCATTCAACCACTTCTTCAGGAATATCACCAACAAGAGCAATAACACTATCGAAATCAAATAGAGAATTAATGAGCATCGTTAATCAAACAACCACCACCACTGATAATAATAATAATAACAACCCTAATACCCAACAACCTAATTTAAATCCTGAGAGTTTAACAGCCTCAATCAAAACAGTGGATGCTAACCCTTTAAAAGAAGTTAGTTTCATGAAATCAATAAAACAAATCAATGAACCTCATAAACTATCAAATTATATACCTCCAGTACTAAGGCCATTTGATCAATCAACACATCCTAATGTGAAACACGATTCAATAACTACAGATGATACAAAATACTCAACATTAACTAATTCAACAAAGAAAACATCCCCTTCTTCATCATTCATTTCGAACTTATCAGGCACAGATAAACATGATGATCCACCCATCTCGCCACCAACTTCACCAAGAATAAGAAACCTCTCCCCAATAAGATCAAACGACACCTTAGAAGCGGTCCTATCAAACACATCATCAATGTTAACCCCAACACAATCAAACACCTCGAAATTCTCAAGAAGATCCAAAAACCTTGAACCATCGCATTCCCATTGGAAACCAAACTCATCAACATCAACATGCTCAAACTGCAAGCTTAAATTCAACCTGCTTCGAAGAAAACATCACTGTAGACACTGTGGTTACATCTTCTGCTATGACTGTCTCAGAAAAACAGCAAACCTGAACCTCCTTGCCAAATTCGAAAAACCACAACATTACAACCGTCACAATCACACTCACACTCATCATCACAACTCACACAACTCCCATCACAACAACAACCATCTACCACATCGTCAGAGTCCGCATAACATAGACAACGTGATGCAAATCACATCGATTAAATCGCATGATTCATCACTGTACTCGAACTCAAGAGATTCAACTACAACAACTTCAAATTCGGATTCGAATGCATCGGGAATGATGGCAATGTCATCGATGTCAGGGATGTCTACTGCCTATTCGAAGTATTGTCGGGTTTGTGAAGGTTGCAGTCTGCAATGGATGCGGTTCTTAGAGACCGGTGTTGATTATGAGACTGATGGATTGGACGTGCTGTATGATAATAATGGCAACCACAATGGAAATGATGGTAATGGAGCAGGAGCAGGAGCTGGTGTTGATGGGGTCGGTGCTGGTGTTGGTAAGGATAGGAAGAACTCGTTTCCTAGTGTTCCTTCGGACTGGAACTGGAGTTCGTTTTAATACATTGGGTGCTTCGTTTCGTTTCGTTTCGTTTCGTTTTCGCTCGTGTTTTTGGGTATGTTTTGTTTGTTCATGCTTTGGATATGCGTGTGTCATGGTTTCGCATCATGCTGCCTTTCGTTTTATTTTATGTTTGGGTAGTTTATATGTATATTAAAAGAGCCTCAACTCAATTTAATTTCGGTTTATTTAGTATTGTTTTGTGTGACGTTTGTAATGGTTGGTGTCCGCCAGTGTCCGATATCCAACTTCGTAGCAAGTTGACCTCAACTGTGTTGTTGTGATTGGTGTTTGAGGTTGGTATTACGTTTCCAATGTCCCTAACTAACTCACATGCCACTTTGCAGCGTTGGCATCCTGAGTTCCTAGTTATTTCTGGGCCCATGATATGTAAATTATACGCTGGTTGCCAGCTTCACGCTATGTAAATTATTCGCTAGTTATCATCTTCAAGCTACGTATCGTATACATGACGTTATCTGACGTTGTGAATGTTTGAAAAACAATATAAAGAAAGGACAATAATCGATGATGAAAGAAAATAAAATAAAATAAAATAAAATAAAATAAACAGAAGAAATTACAAAACTCAAACAATGACAAACATTCAACACTGGTAAGTTGAAATGAAAACAGCAACAACAGCAACAACAAAGAAACAAAACAGGAGAAAAGCAAGCAAGAATCTTCTCTTTGAAAACAAGTAGGTGTTGATGTAGATATATAGATACTTGATATTAAACGAATTAAAAGAAATGATGGAAACAAACAAACAAAAGCAAACAAAAGTTTCATTTTTTTTCTAGTTGGTTATTTTTGGGGGGTTATCTAATAATGATTCTTGTTTTCTTGCCTCTTTGCTTCTTTGCATTTTGCATTCAACTCCAATATTTTCTATTCTTTCTAAACTTCAACCTTTTTCTAATTCCAGTATATCAAGGCAATTGATGAAAACATGTTGAATTAAGTAAAAAATAAATAGATATGTTGGAATGTTGATTTTTTTTTTTCAATGTTTATAAGATGTTAATGATAGAAAGCAAGTCAAATTAATATATATTTCATTAAGCATTAGTATTGGTAACAACCAATTTGGCTAAATGTTGAAAGAATGTTCTCAAACTGACATCTTCAGTATGAACAACGTTGGCTGCATCACCACCAGCTTCAGCAACATAACCACCCATGGCACCACCAACTCCCATTTCATTGCTATCGTTCTCTGAAGGATTCAATTTGGAGTATAAGAATCTGGCTTGGGATTTTCCTTCGTCACAGGTAACGTATCTTGGCAATGGGAATCTATCAGCGATTAAGGAAGCCGCTTCTTCTTGTGATCTTTCGATCATCTCATAAACACCTGGATAATCTTCTCTTGCATAGTTCTTGTCTCTCCAATCAGCAGCAACATGTCCAAAGTAAATAACAGTATAGAAGAATGCATCCAATAATAAAACAGCATCCGCTTTCAGTGAAGCAGAATCTAATAAAACAGCTTCTGGTTCAGAACCATCGGCCATGAATCTCACCAATGTTGGTTGTATCATAACCAAAGAATCTCTCACATCAGTTCTTAATAAAGTATGATGATAAAATGCAGTTTCATCAGGTGAACAGTTGAAAACTTGCAGGAATTGAGATCTTCTTAAATGGTAAACAAATTGAGGTAACAAGGAAAATTTACTTGATAATCTGAATGAATTTGGATCGTTTTTGGAATAATCACCAAAAACAGTACAAAGTTTCACCAAAGATTTATCAATCCATCTTAACAAATCAGAATATTCACCACCGTGTTCTAATTTATGAACAATTAATCTGGCATATAAAACAGCAGCTGCTTCTTGATCGAATGTAGTTGCCAAGTCAGTTGCATTTGATGTCAATCTACTCAATGTTGTGACTCTTATTCTAACTGTACCGTTGGTGTGTCTATATGAAGTTTGGAATTGAATATGCACCTCTTGAACCGATGAATTTCTTTGATCAGCAGTGGCAACAGTTTGCATATCAAAAAAGATACCATAGGTATGTCTTGGAGATAATGAACACATTCTCCATTTATTAGTAAAACCTTGTCCAACTTCAATATCAGCAACATTTTCACCTTCTTTTTTCAAAGAAGCAGCATGACCAACCACACCGGCAACTTTCAATCTTTGTGAAGTGAAAACTTCAAGTTCACCAGCACTATAGTTGAATGGATAACCTTCATCATCTTTGTTGTAACATGCAAGGAACGAATTTTTGAAAATAGCGGTTTGGAAAGAATCAGTCACAAGTAAAACACCACCAGTTTGATTACTCAATGATCTCATTTCATATATACCAGTTTGATCATAACAACCAGCAAAGATATCAACACTGAATATACTATTGGATGCAGAATCATAGAATTTGTCTTTATTTTCCTTACCAATACCAGTGGCCTTGTTGGTCAATTTCTTATAAAAGTTGACAGATTTTTTGTAATGCTTAGCAGAACCTTTATCAATGTCACTATGAGATCTAATTGGTTCTTTCAATTCTGCTCCAACCATTGTACCAGGACCAAAAGTACATGGACCACCAGCAAATAATGTAACTTTAGCAGCACATTGGGCAAATGAACCTTCAACTAGACATGCTGCAACACTCAAGGCGGAGCCAGTAACTCTAATGGCTCTCTTACCAGGATCAACAGTCCATTTTGAAACATCCAAAGAATCAATAGTCTTAACTATCAAATCTTCAGCACCTGAATCGCTCAAAGGTAATAGGAATCTATTTATAGTTCCACCTGTTTCGAATTGTTTAGCCCAATCTTTGGAACCATTACCATAGATACCCAATTGTTTTTGAACACTGACGGATTCAAAATCTTTGTTACCTCTGAAAACATACTTTTTGAAACATGAGTCGAATTTTAATTCGTGAACATTAACGACAGAATCAAAAGTGATCAAACCAAACAAAGCACCAGGAGGATGATATTGCAAGGATGTAATCAAAGTATCTTTCAAAGCCTGCAAGTCATCTGGCTCTTGACATAGATCAATAACGTAAATAAAGGCTTGAGGTGGAGGAGGGGCTCTGTTTAGTGTGTATTCGATAGTTGAAGCTTGAGGGGTCAATTCAATTGGTAAATTTTCAGGGGAGATGTTTTGATAATGAGCAGGCAACTGACTTCTAGTACCACAACAAACACAAGACCAAGTCTTTGATCCAAGGTCAATTTGAGAGAACACATTCAAAATGGCTCTACATTTTCTACAAACCACTGGCTCGTAGTCTGCTAGTGGCAAATCTTCTCTTGGAAACAACGGGTTATATAAACAACCAACTGGTGTTGACATGTTCTCTGCTTCTTGTCTGGTAACTGGGAAGGCATTCCAGTTGAAACGGACACCATCAATGTCTTCGATTTCGTATATATCAGCCATCTTGTTATTCTAATTGTATGATCGTAATGGAGAATAAGTAGGGATGATTTGGTTGGTGATAGTGATATTCAGAATATGTTTATCCAGTGAGTTCTGTTAGTTCTGTTCTTTCTTTTTTTTTGTCTTGCTTGAAAACAATAGTTGCAAGTGATTGTCAGTTGTATATAAAAAGGGAAGAGGGAGATACAAAATAGGATTAACTCTATGAAATCACTCCAGGTTTTAGTTCAAAAATGGATCTAGTATGTATATATCTTCAATTGAATATGCGTATGAACTATTGAGTTGCAAAGGTGCCAGCCAAGAGAGCAAACGGGGCAATGGTCCAGCGTGGTGTCTCGTATCTGGTCTCCTTATTGACAGATCACTCTCTGTCAACTTTCCACGCTCAAACAGCGCAGCAAAATCAACACTCAACAACCAAAATTCAGGGCGGGTAACTGCAACACAGCCACTCTTCATATCACTATCCTGCAATTTCACATACATACACTGGTTTATCAATTACCAATTACTGGAAAACTCATACTAAGAGAAAAGAACTTATAACGAGATAATTTGGTGAGAAAATTATAGACGAAACATACCCAAAAACACGAAAAAAAAATCAAAAAAGACATAGACACTCAAACACTAAACAACCAACAATGAAACCCCACGGTATCATCGAAAAGTCATCCATTCAGGTCAGGTACAACAAAAAACACCATAGTAGAACCTTTTCTTAAACCAATCCCTTCATGAAGAGATTGACTGTAGCATCCACCTTTTGTGTATTTGACTTGATAAGAGCTTCTTTTAAAACCTTACCAACTTCGCCACCATCAACAACAACACCAAACTCACTACACTTGGCCTTTTGTTTCAGCTCAGAGCACAACCCATCGATATCCAAATCGGAGAATCTTGGATGGTTTGTGATTCTTTCCCAGATCTGTGAACATTTCATCATGTTACGAGATGTATCCGGAACAGTCTCCTCTTCGGGCTTGATCTTCATGTTATTGTCATCATCATCCACATAGAAAGCAGGAGATGTTTCTGGAATTATGTTGTTGTTTAATAAATGTAAGTTATCTGCTGTTAATTGAGAAGATATGTCAATTTCCGGAGCAGAGGTGACACTCTTGTAGTATTCTGAGAATGGATCATCTTTAGATTCCTCGGTGACCAAACTGGCCAAAGGATCTTCAATGTTATCGTTTCTATACTCATCAACAAAAGGTTCATTGTTGTTATTAGTACCATCATTCAGCAGCAAACTACTTGGAGTAAATGCGTCTGGATCGGTGTTGAACACGAATGAAGTATCGAATGGGGTGGAATCGTAAAGATATGGAAGATCATTCTGTAAGTTGTTTGAGTTGAAAGATTGTGCTCTGTCATGAACAGCAACATTATCAACCAAGGTTTGGAATGGCGACTCAACAGTGTTCCAGGACAACAAACTTTCAGGCACACCACTTGTGGTTGACAAAGTACTACTGGTTGGAGCTCTGTATGCACTATCTCTTCTTTCTTTCGGAACCGGATGTGCTTTGGTACCACAGACATTTCCTAGCTGATGGCAAAAGTCAGAAACAGTTTCTGTGAATTCTCCATCTTTCATGTTTGATTGATTGATATCAGAAATAGAAGTAGCGGAAGAATGTCCAGATTTTGGATTGAACAAGTCATCGTTCGATCTGGATTCACCCCATGGCACTGGAAATTGGAAAGAGTTACCTGGAGTTTCAACTTTACTTTTATAGTTTGAGGATAAACTTGAGGCAGGACTTTGAGTGATGTTTGAAGCGGGCGAGGAGTCTGTAGAAAGCGATTTTTCTGACATTGTTGAACTCTTTGAGATGCTAGTTGGAATGGAAGAGCTAGACACTGTAGAAGGTAAAGAAGTTGGTAAAACAACGTCAGCTTTGTACTTGGTTAGCTCTTTAACCAACGTTTCCACTTGAACCCTCAAGAGTTCTGATTCGTTTGTTATTTGCAGCTTTTCGTTTTCCAACAGGTCAACTTGCATTTGCAGCTCTTGCATCTTTTTCTCTTTTCTCTCTCTGAAAGCTCTTTGAGCAGCTCTATTTTGTGCAGTTCTTTTGTTTTTAGGTTCGGATTGTACAGGTTTACGCCCAGGCTTGGAGCCCAAGGCCGATGAAGGCGAAGAATCTGAAGTGAACGACATCTTTAACTGTAGGAGGTATTATTTGACAAGGGGATTTATAAGGATGGAGTAAGTTTGATAGCTAATGGGATTCAAATATATCAAGATAACCAAATCACTCTGTTATATGTTGTCAATGAACTAAGCAATATGGATCAAGAAGATGGAAGGTTGTGAGATGAGCGAAAACAGGGGCAGCAATCGTCTCAGTTTGATAGAGAGATCCAATTAGTAATCAGCAGCCCACCCTGCACGCGCCACCCCTGCACGCGCCACTTTTGGAAGCGTCGCGTTTTTTCTGGAACTTTTTGCAAATTTCAGGCTACTGGTGTACGGAAGTGGTGTCTGCTGTGTTTGTGTTTGTACATTACTGTATGTATGTATCTATAAAACTGAGAACTGATCATGCAACTTCAAACTAGGGTCCTGTCCTTGCTCATGTTGCTCCGTCTATAACCTCCATCATCAAGCCCAATGAGAGCACCATAAAAAAGTCTCTTAAACCGTATAGCCAAGTCTCTGGTCTGGCTCAGTAGATCCAGTTTCCCGCTCGGAAGAGTGGTGGTCCTTGGATTGTACATCGACAATTCACCACCACCGTTGATTCCTGAATTTCTATCGAATAATTTTAGTTTCTTTGCGATTCCCAGAAAAATCACTAGTATAATTGAATTCACAATGGCTTGTCCCAAGACTTGCTTACAAACTTTGTATATCTTTATCAATAACAACTTGATCAACTTTTTCACCCTCATAAATATCCTTATCATTGGGGCTTTATTATGATCATCATTCTCATTTGGTGCATCGTGGCTATCATTTGTTTGAACTATTCTTTCTCCAGTAGTTGACATGACATTGGATAACTCATCGTTCAACTTACTAAGGGTCATATTAATGTCATTTTGCCATTTGATGAACTGTAGATCCTTGTGAGGTGTTTGCTGTGACACAGAAACCATGGTATTAGAACTAATAGATCGATTCTTAGCATCACCTATGATTTGTGAATTGTAATTACCCTTGTCTATAGTATGCGCTGGATATAAATTGGAAGAGGATACTCTTGAAGCTGATCTGATCATATTAGAATTAGAACCACCGGCAGAAGTCAGTCTATATAACGATAAAGCAGGTGAGTGAGATCTGCTTATTGATCTACCATGAAACACTGGATCATCATTGGATTCACTCAGATCTTTCACTTGATCCCACATGTATTCAAGCTCAATCAACAGTTCCTGAGCTTCAACCGAATCAGTGGCATATGAATTCATAGCCTCGATCAAGCATGAGATGTATGCTTTCTTAGCTTCTGACCTGCTCATCCCTTCCTGACGTTTCCATGCTTCCCATTTACGTCTTGATGCTTCGTCTTCATGGTTTCCTAGGTTCAAGTAAACTGCATCTCCTTCCGTGGCCTGTTTATACAACCCATACAATTGCACTCTGGTTTGTAAAGGAGGTCTTGATAACGCATTTCTTGAGGTTTTTGCAGAGAGTGTTTTGATCGTTGAGATCGCCTTGACAAACACTCTATCGATAGAATCAGACATTGATGATGATGGTCTTATTAATATATATTTCAGTTGAAATAGTTTGCAAATTGTGACACACTGGGTGGAAACTGGGTGTGATGCGTCAACTTGGCTCGAATCTGATTGTTTACGAAAACAATCAATCTGGAACCGAGCAGATTTGGCGCACTGCAGAGCACCGCCCGGCTCTGGTATTCTTTCCATACAAAACTTCCAACGAATCCCATAATTCAACAATACAAACACATATCAAACAATCAATGCATATTATGGATAACCTTATCCATTAACATTCATTGATAAATTTTATATGTATAAAAGTATCAATTTTTTAAACTTTACTTTACTCTACTTATTACTCGTACAAAAACCTACAACAGATGGAACATCAAGAAAGATGAAACATTGCAAAGTCCCATTATTATGTTTAGCATCATCATAATGTCGCTTTGTCAGAGAACTGATAAATGAAGGCTCTTATGAACAATTGATTTGAAAGAACAGTTGAGGGTCGGCAAAAAGGATGTGTACCTGTGAAATGGACCTGAGTATCTACGGGATCTTTCACAATTTCCCTCAATTTAATACAATCCAAATTCTAACGAGGCTCTCAAAACCGAAGTGATGGTACTGTCCGTAGAATCTGAAAAGTATAAACCAAAGTACTTGTTTTGCAGAAGATTAAGAGATAAACCGGTGAGTAGTAGGTAAGTCGTTCTCGTTTGCACCAAAATAGGAATCAAATAGGGTAGTAAAATTTGACACCAGAGTGTTGGCAAACTGTAATATTTTGTTAAACTGTTCTTTTTTTTCAAATTGTTCACAATGCATATCATATTTTCTTCTTCATAATCAGTTCTTCTGATAGCGTAAATAATTGAGGAACCTTGTAAATTGTTTTCATCTTCCAAATTGATTTCATCATCTTGATAATCGGCATCATCATGTTTATAATCCCAATTGACGAAAATAAACCCTATATTAATGATAAAAAAACACAAATGTTTTGTACATAGTATAAATTAACTGGCTTAGTTTTCTGGAACATCAATTTCACCAGCGTTAATAGCATCAATGATATCGTGAGGGTTCTTGTAGTTGACTCTACAACCAACGGATTGAGCAGTACCTAA
This sequence comes from Ambrosiozyma llanquihuensis, assembly GCA_030568425.1. Classification (NCBI taxonomy): domain Eukaryota; kingdom Fungi; phylum Ascomycota; class Pichiomycetes; order Pichiales; family Pichiaceae; genus Ambrosiozyma; species Ambrosiozyma llanquihuensis. Next base: position 142,305 of record JAJMFV010000002.1, on the reverse strand, counting down.
GATTTCCTTGGTAACAGAAGCTAAGTTCTTACCGAAAGATTTTTCTCTCATGGTTCTGGCAATTTCGAAGATTTCTTCTAAAGCAATGTTACCACTGTGCTTAACATTCTTTTCCTTCTTTCTGTCTCTTGGAGCTTCCTTCAAAGCAGTAATGACTAATGATGAAGCAGATGGAACAACAGAACAGACAGCTTGTCTGTTTTGGATTCTCAATTGGACGGTAACCTTGATACCCTTGAAGTCCTTGGTGGCCTTGGCGATATCTTCACCAACCTTCTTTGGGGATAAACCTAAAGGACCAATCTTTGGGGCTAAAGCAGATGAAGCACCAACTTCACCACCGACAGCTCTTAAATAGATGAACTTAACTTCGTTTGGGTCTAACTTTGGAGGCATATTGTATTATAGGGATATGTATGAGTTGTCGAGAGAAAGTAATAACTTAATATGGTGGTAGTATAGACTAAGGAATGTCTTTGAAAAATATGTATAAACCATTGAAGGTTCCACTAGGAGGTTCAGACTCGCACTCGCACTCGCACTCGCGCCGATCCAGCTCTTTGCAGTTTCGCAGTGAATGAAAATTTGACCCATTCCGCACTGCCATCCTCTGGACACGGGCTCTTTGTTGCATTTGCGCGTCACTTCCCCTCGCACCCCTATTTCGAATAATTCACGTGACATGTCCGAGGTCTAGAGGGTTTGCAATGTTGTGTCCCGAGCCATCAATCAATGTGTGGTATATTCACCCTCCCCAGTTGTTTTGTGAATCAGTGTACTCTCATATTGAGTTTTTTATCACTACTATTCTAGTCCTATGCTCTATACTTGGAGATAGAATAAAGTTTACGAAGTAAAAGTAAAAGTGAAAAAATGCAATGGCAAACAAAACAAAACATCAAACAAATAACTTCCAAACGTTGAAATTAAGACAGGACATCTCCAAGCTTTAACACTTGAATAGTAGAAATAAAAAACTGAATTTGATAGTACTAGACCGGTGAGTTGTTACACACTCCTTAGCGGATTCCAACTTTGATGGCGACCGTCCGGCGTTCTAACATACTTATCAAAAATCAACTTCTCATAACTTTGTCCCATTTCCGTTGTCTGGTAAATTTGATTGTCATGGTGTGTTGATGCTGTTGCAATTTCCTCTTCAAACTTTCAAGCTCTTGTATGTGGAAAAAGTTCATGTAGAACAGCATGAGGAAATGAATTATTGAAAATATTAAATAATTGGGGATATCCAAAATGGTTCGGAATGGACCAAACCATTAGAAATGCAAAAAGAAAACCAAAAAAAAGAGAGATCGTAGTAAATGCAAATGTAAAAGACAAAAAGAAAAGCAAGTAAGATATGCATCATGAAGTGGAAATAATATATATGCAAGAATGATTTCAGTTGGTATGAAAGTAAACTCAATGGTGTCAAATATTTTGACTCGAGTTATCAATGAAATGGCGAATTCATAAGGGAAGGTGTGGTTCTATTTACAGCGTGGAAAGTAAATGCAGTAATCTAACTTTGAACAATATCACTAATCTTGATACCGGGAAAGTATAGGTGATTATCAACTTTCTCAATGGAAACTTCAAAAGAAGCAGATCCATTGGATAGTTTTAACTGTTCAATTAAAGTTTGAATGGTTTTGTATATGTTAGCATTGGATTTTTTTAATTGATCCAATTGATTGATCATAGAATTTGTTAAATTAGGTTGGAACTTGAATGCTTCAACCATTGGACGCAGATTCTTAAGCATGGTTTTGATTTCAGTATTTTTGGATTCTGCAATCACATCAAAGTATTTGACACTCTTATCTTTCAATAAGATTTTGAACACCTCATTACTCTTGCTCAAAGACTCCTGGTAATCATTGTACGTTGGAATTTGAGGGACACCAATAGATTGGAAAGCTTTCAATTGCAAGTTGAATAACATCTCTTCCGAAATCCTGCACAACTTTGGTAGTTTCAGAAAGCCCAAACTATTCAATATATGCAATGCAGTCGAGTATTGTTCAACCAAAGATTTATACATAGTAAGCATCTTCAGCTGGTATTCGAAGTAAGCTATCATTTCAATACATTCATCATTGAAACTCTTACATTCTTCATACTCAATTTTCAGTTTATTCTTCTTGTCACCTTTAGCTTTCTTAATCTTCTTCGAAAAGTTCGCAATCTGGTGCACTCTCAATCTCTTGATATCCAGCAAGCGCTCCACATGCTGCAGAGTGTAATCAATGATATGCGATAATAACCAATATCCAACGTTCAACTCCCTGAGATCTTTGTATAAGTCTAATTCGATGGACTTGAATACGAAATTTATCATCGAATTTAGTTTGAAATAATAAACGGCTGATGCCAATGGCATGACTGGGACATCAGCTTCAATAAAGCAATCATTATACTGAGCATTTATTTTAACTTCAAAGTTTTCGACATCAACTTGTGATTTATCCCACAAGATCAATGACTTACTGACAAACTGTCTTTGTCTGGGAGCATTTTGGGACAGCATTGTTAGCGAGTGATAGAATGGTTGCTTTAGTTCAAACATAACCTGGGTTAGTTCATCTTTGATAACGGGATCTTCAATGAACATGAGCTTAGAGTTTCTCAGGGAAATACGTTGAATTACATCAACCATCAACTCGAAAATATTCAATTTTGAAGATCCTAAAATGGATTCGTCATCTCTGATTAAGAACAGTTGCATTATAGCACGAGCAATCACATGGTTGCTCAGTATTTCATCTTTATCATTAGTGAACTGTCTTCTATTCATAAAGCTGGCTAAATACTCATACAGTTCAATACCATTTCTGGTATGCACAACATTCAGCATGTACTGTAAGTCGGAGAGCATCTTAGAAATATTATCAAGAGAAGCCACAAAAGATAAACTAGATAATGGTTTAGGTGGTGATCCATTACTAAGTTGTTTCTGAACATTAAGGGAGAAGCAATTAGGAAGCTCGGGTATTGATTCAATGTAGTCTTGGAAAGGGCGCAATTTTTCGATAAGAAGCAAAGACTCGCCGATGAATGAGAAATCATTGGTTGATGGAGTTTCAAACTGATCAACACGAATTTTCAACAAAGGAGGAATATTTCCTATTAGAGATTCCATCAATTTTAAAAGCATACCACAGGTATGGAACTGTTTTTCAGTTTTGGAATCAAGCCAAGTGATAGCCATTTCTAAATCCTGCAATGTCTTTTCAACAGGAAACTCGCTGAGAAAATTCAAATCCATAGTCTGAGTATTCAAATCTTCTTCCTCGTAGATAACGCCAGACATTCCCAGTCTCAAAGCAAAACTAACAAATTGAATTAAACCTAGACAGAATGATCTCAACACACCATCTCTCAAAATTTCCCCCTCGTTTCCATTTTGTAAGATCGTGTAAATGTCAACAAACTTGGTATTGAAAGAGTAATTTGAAGCTCCATCCCTTCTGTAATTCAACAAAATCTTTTCAATATAAGAGCAACTCAAAACAGTCACATTTAATGCATTATTATCGAGCCAAGAACATAGACACCCTAGTAATCTTGCAATGACACCATTTAGTTGGTCTATTGTTTTCAATGAATTAATATCAAATTCAACAAGTTCTATCAAAGATGTATCCAATTTCGGGTTCAAGATCTCCAAAGCATGTGTACCTTGCAATAATTTGAACATTTTAGATTTGGCAATGTCACCATATTGGATGTTTGAGGTTATCTTGAAGAAGTCATTTGTGATGTCAAGATATTCAACCCTGTTGTTCAACCCCAACCTGGATAGTTGTTCTTGAAGTTGTTCCACCATTCTGCGAGATGTTGTGAATTATGGGTCTTTTATTGATATTTTGGTCTTTTTAAATGTGTGATCAGTTGCCTGGAGGGTGATTTTTTATAATGGAGATGAGTATGTGTAGGCAAATTATTGAGTAGAAAATAAACGGATGCAGAAACTGAAAGGGCGAGTGAACATTATAATAATTAGTGATATAGATAACACACAAGCAGTGAAAGGACTGGCGATGGTTATTGGTGAAAAGTATGAATCGGTATCCCAAATACGAAACGGATCGAGTTCATTCTTCTGTTGACTTCCAGCTCTTCTTCATATGAGCAAACAAAAAAGTCGAAATTCATCGAAAGCGCACTGAGCAGTTACCATCCGTGCACCGCTACGAATGGACCAATTTTCAGATCGATAACTCCAAACTATACATGTTGGATTACAATTCACCTACAATATTGCAACTGATAGCAAAGTGAACTTGATCAACAATGTTATAAGTGGTCAATTTTAAAACATATATCATGAGTTTATTTATTTTAGTAGTTGAAATCGAGGAATACTATAATGGATGAATGAAAGGTAACAATAAAACAGTACAAGGTCACCGAACAACATAAAAAAGGGAAAAGGTCTTAAAGTCAATGCATTTTTTCTAATAAATGAGTATCTTAGAGTAGATTTAAATTGAATAATAGTAATATATTTATGTTGTAGTGGGGAGAGGTCATCATATCAAATCATAACGTTCATATCGCTTAGATAGATTCGGTTAAAACCTTGTTTAATTTGGAAACCTTGGATGAAACGGATAAATCAACGGTGTTTTCACCAACTTCAACAATCAAACCACCTAAGATGTCTGGGTTAACTTCATTGGTGATCTTTAAAGTCTTACCTGGACCAACGAATTTGGAGTTGGCAATTGATTTTTGTAACTTGGCTAAAACCTTTGATTCTAATGGCTTGGCTGAAACAACGGTAGCTTCAACAACACCTTTGTAGGCATCGTTCAATATAGAGAATTGAGAGGCAACAGCGGAGAATAAGTATAATCTGTTGTTTTCGGCCAAAACTGATAATAAGTTGGAGACAACTGGTTCTAAACTTAATTGCTTGGTCAAGATGGAGACAACTTCCTTTCTTGAATCTAAAGATAGAGCTGGGTTACCTAAGATGGTGACGATCTTTGGGTCTTCAGCAATGGTGGTGCTCAACTTTTCAACTGAAGCAAAGGCCTTTTCAATTGAAGAGTCCTTAGCAGCAGAAGTATATAAAGCGGAAGCGTAGGTACCATCTAAACCGAACAATTGAACAGGTGGCTTGACGGCCTTAGTAGCAGTAGCTAATGATCTAATGAATTGACGAGAAGCCATCTTTGATAATATGTTAGTGATATGGAAGGTTGGACTTGCAAGGGTTCAATGGACGTGTACACCATCCAGACTCCACTGTTGTTCTCTTCTAATTGTAAGTGCAGTTGAACATTTGATTGAGAAAGCAGGTGGCCCTTCCCGGCAGTGCTCGCAACCATCGCGCGCCAAATTCGCTCCCGCCGCCAATTTTTCCAATTTTTTCATTCGTTCGGCATAACACGCGCTGCGTCGATCCACCCTCGCACGCCACGCCACTTATGCCATCTCCAGGCCCTCCCAAAATTTTCCAACTTTGAGAGCGAGAGCGGTGTGAGATCAACAGATTTGGATGGAATATCTCTGAACATGAACGATTGAAGTGGTTGCAATATAGACTCCGGATTTAGACAATTTGATACATACTCTAACCAAACCTGTTCGCAATGTTTACAAGATACCTTGGCTCCATGCTAGGTGCTCCTACCCTTAGGAGCGTAGGTGCAAGTTCAATTTCAATAAGATTGGCCACAACAGTTGCAGCTTCGAAACCTAGAGTGTCAACAGAAAGAGTCGTTTTGGAAAAGAGAGAGATAAAAAAGACAGAATTGGAAATACAAGATGATATCACAAGAAGACAAATTGCATTGTCCAAGGAAAAAGTTGTGATAAAAAGAGTTAAACCAACCTCTCCCGGTGTGAGATGGTGGAGAAGACCAATGTACCCATACTTGTGGAAGGGTAAACCTCATAAGCCATTAACCGTTACAAAAGTGTCACAATCTGGTAGAAATAATACAGGTAGAATCACTGTGAGACATAGAGGTGGTGGAAACCAAAAAAGAACTAGAATCATTGATTACAAGAGAGAGATTCCAGGTCCTCAAACAGTTGTTAGAATCGAATACGACCCAAATAGAACTTCCCATATTGCATTAATTAAACATAACGATACAGACGTCTTATCATATATCATTGCATGTGAAGGTTTAAGAGCTGGTGATGAGGTTGAATCATTCAGAGCCGGTATCCCACAAAGATTGATTAAATTGATGGGTGGTAAGATTGATCCTGCCATTTTATCCGTTAAAGTTTCAAGAAGAGGTAATTGTATGCCAATCAACATGATTCCAACTGGTACAATTGTTCACAACATTGGTGAATTCAAAAATGGTATGGCCAAATACTGTAGAGCTGCCGGTGCTCACGGTCGTATCGTTACCAAGATCCCAGAAACCAACAAAGCCATCATTCAACTACAATCTGGTGAACAGAGATACGTTTCATTAGACGCTTGTGCCACATTAGGTATCACTTCAAATTCCGCTCACCATCTTGAAAGTTTAGGTAAGGCTGGTAGATCCAGACACAGAGGTATCAGACCAACGGTGAGAGGTTTGGCTCAAAACAAGATTGACCATCCAATGGGTGGTGGTAGAGGTAAAGGTAAGTCTAACAAGCCTTCCATGTCTCCATGGGGTGTGTTGGCCAAGGGTAACTTCAAGACCAGAACAGGAAAGCATGTTAATAAGATGAAGTTCAAGGATAGACCAAGAAGATGATTCCTCTATCCCTAACTTATTTTGTACTTGTACATATACTCATAATATAAAAAGCATATATATATAAACTTAACTAATTACTTGTAGTTAATAGGACTAGTGTGCCGTGTGTTCTCTCAACTAGCAAAGGCGCAATCAACGTATGAGAAGGATTAAGCGAAACTAAAGTTAAGCGCCCAAATGAAAAGTGGTGAGCAAAAGGGATTGCTAAGCAAACGGTATAAAATTATCCACACTCTTTACGATTTCAACGTATATCTTTTGAATCCGGGGTCTTCTTTGTTTGTATATGGTTTGCGGTATTTCAAATTGGGTTCTACCGGCAAAATTATGTTTTATAACGTTCATCAGTCTAGGCGATTTCCACAGAGAAAAAAGGGTGCAGCGTTCCAAATGTAAACGATTCACTTTTAGTACATTGAGAATAAAATAGCTGGCTTTTTTGTAACTTGTTAATTCAAATAGCAGAGGAAAAGAAAATATAAGTATCTGGTAGAGGTATTTTTGTCTATCACAGACTTATTTCATAAGCCAATGAAGAGTTCCACACATTTTTAACAACACAGAACAAAAAGTTGTAAAAATTCAATTATTTTTTATCTTTCTACTCACAATTCAGAATTGTTTCCAACCACTTTATTTCAGTGAGCTATTTACTAGAGAATTTTCTTCGATAAGATTTGATTGTATGAGTGAATGATCATCATCAAGTATAACAACGCTTGTTGTTGTTGAGTATATCAAGGAATTTTATTATCTACCCAATTTTGGTATTGATTTTCAAACTATTGACCTTCGATGTGTTGGTTTGTCTCAGTAATATATTCTTTTTTTGAACATTGAAACCCTTTTCCATCTTTGCCGCTCTCGTTAAAAGGGGAAATGGGGAGGAGGACAAGCATCGAGAATTAGGGAGTAAAATCAAAGTACCATTTAGATCGTCATACAAATTACTTCTATCTCAAAAGATAACCAGTGAACATGAAAGCATATAAACCCTAAACCATATGGTCAGGAGTGACACGGGTGAGTGGGTGACTGGAGCGTGTATGCGACACCCGCCAATTGGCAAGTTCTGTCGGTGCCATTCTACACCATCAATCTATCGCACAACGAGATCCAAACAGCCAGACCAGATACAATACCAAAATCACATGTAACAAACAGACCTGACAGAGTCACTTCCCAACCATAAGACTTCTGCTTATCATCCTTTAGCCCACAGGATCCCCTCCAACCTGCCCAATCTGACTCTTCCCCACGCGTCCAAGTCACTTGAAACTGCTATGACCGGGTCGATCGACGCGTCGTTCCCCATCAGAAACTGACTCTGGTCGCGATGAGCTGGTGAGCCCCATTAAAAATAGAACTGCTGTGTGGCTCATATAAATTACAAAAATTTTCAGACCTTTTTGGTAGGCACTATTGAATCTATACAGGGTGCAATATATATAATCAGGTATCTCCCATTCCACAATTTTCGAAAAAAACTGACATCAATTCCGAGTGATAGAATCGACAGTTTGGTTGAATCAGCAAAACCGCAAGAAAAGATCACAAGAAAAGAATACCAAATCATATACTTTTCACACAATGTTAAGAAACTCCGTGAAAAGAATCGCCAGCAGTAGGCTGATCAAACAAAGTTTACTAAACCAACAAAGATTATTCTCCTTCACAAGCTGTTTATCGGAAGCCCAAGTCTTATCCGGTACCAACTTAGCCAAGACAGTTAGATCAAATGCATTCAACAAAATCAGCGAATTGCAAAAGACATACCCATATTTCACCCCTTCTTTGACCATCATTCAAGTTGGTGAGAGACCTGACTCATCTGCCTATGTTAGAATGAAACTGAAAGCATCAACTGAATCAGGCATCAACTGTAACGTCATCAAACTACCTGAAAACATTCCTGAAGTTACACTGTTGAACAAAATCGAAAAATTAAATGAAGACTCTTCAGTTCATGGTGTCCTTATTCAATTACCATTACCAAAACACATTGATGAAGTCAAGGTTACAAACAGTGTCGCCACCGAAAAGGATGTTGATGGATTTGACAGATACAACACAGGTGAGTTATCAAAGAGAGGTGGTAAGCCATTCTTCTTACCTTGTACTCCAAATGGTTGTATGAGACTATTGAAAGAATCAGGTATCGAACTATCTGGTAAGCATGCTGTTGTCATTGGTAGATCTGATATCGTTGGTACTCCAGTTGCTGCAATGTTAAGAAATGCTAACTGTACAGTCACCATCTGTCATTCTAAAACCTCCAACATTCCTGAGTTTGTGAAACAGGCAGATATCGTCATTGCTGCTCTAGGAAAACCAAATTACGTTAAAGGTGAATGGTTGAAAGAGAATGCCGTTGTTATTGATGTTGGTATCAACTACATCCCAGATGCAACCAAGAAATCAGGTCAAAGATTAGTCGGTGATGTTGAATACGACTCATGTAAAGAAAAAGCATCTTTCATCACCCCTGTTCCAGGTGGAGTTGGTCCAATGACCGTTGCTATGCTAGTTGACAATGTCTTCAAAGCTGCCCAATCCCAACTTGAAAAAGACAACCAACTCCCAACTTGTGAACCACTACCATTGGAATGTCTAATACCTGTCCCATCCGACATTGACATCTCAAGAGCACAAACTCCAAAGCATATCACTGAAGTTGCTGCAGAGCTAGGTATCAAGCCAAGAGAGCTTGAACAATTCGGCCATTACAAGGCTAAAGTCTCATTAGACACCTATGAAAGATTGAAGGACCAAAGAGACAATGGTAACTATGTCTTGGTTGCAGGTATCACACCAACTCCATTAGGTGAAGGTAAATCTACCACAACCATGGGTTTGGTTCAAGCTTTAGGTGCACACATGAACTACACTGCAATTGCCAACGTTAGACAACCTTCAATGGGTCCAACCTTTGGTGTTAAAGGTGGTGCTGCAGGTGGTGGTTACGCTCAGGTTATTCCAATGGATGAGTTCAACATGCATTTGACCGGTGATATCCATGCTATTGGTGCTGCCAATAACTTGTTATGTGCTGCTGTTGATACCAGAATGTTCCATGAACAAAGTCAATCCGATAAGGCATTATACAAGAGATTGGTTCCAGTCAAGAAGGGTGAAAGAAAGTTTACAAAGTCAATGTTGAAGAGATTAGAGAAATTAGGAATCAACAAGACCAACCCTGATGAATTAACCGAAGAAGAAAGTAGTAAGTTTGCAAGATTAGATTTGGATCCTGCATCGATTACAATCAAGAGAGTTGTTGATGTTAACGATAGATTCTTAAGACAGGTTACCATTGGACAAGCACCAACTGAAAAGGGTTTCGTTAGAGAAACAGGTTTCGATATCACAGTTGCCTCTGAAATCATGGCAATCTTGGCATTATCCAAGGACTTGAATGATCTAAGAACAAGAGTCGGTAACATGGTTGTTGGTTCCAACAGAGCTGGTGAGCCAATCACCGCTGAAGACGTTAGTTGTGCCGGTGCAATCACCGCCATGTTGAAGGATGTTGTCAAGCCAAACTTGATGCAAACTTTGGAAGGTACCCCAGTGTTTGTCCATGCTGGACCATTTGCTAATATTTCCATTGGTGCATCTTCTGTGATTGCTGATAGAATTGCATTGAAGTTCGCCGGTGTTCCAAAGACAAATCCTAATGCTGAAAAGGGTTTCGTTGTCACTGAAGCTGGGTTTGATTTCACAATGGGTGGTGAAAGATTCCACAACATTAAATGTAGAGCCTCAGGTTTGAAACCAGATGTTGTTGTTTTAGTTGCCACTTCAAGAGCTTTGAAATTGCACGGTGGTGCACCAGATGTTAAGCCTGGTCAATCACTACCTAAAGAATACGTCACTGAGAATGTTGAATTGGTTAGAAACGGTTGTGCTAACTTAGCCAAGCAGATCTCCAATGCTAAATCATACGGTTCACCAGTTGTCGTTGCCATCAATCAATTCGAAACCGATTCTCAAGCGGAATTAGATACCATCAGAGAAGAAGCATTGAAAGCAGGTGCATACGATGCAGTTGCCTCAAACCATTGGGCTAAAGGTGGTGCAGGATCAGTCAACTTGGCTGAAGCAGTGGTCAGAGCAACCAAGGAGGTTCCAGTGCATGACAAGCCAGTTAACTTCTTATACGACCTAAACTTATCAGTTGAAGAGAAACTAACTGCCATTGCAACCAAGATGTACGGTGCTAAGGATATTGAGTTATCACCATTGGCTAAAGAACAAGTCAAGAGATACGAAGCTCAAGGATTTGGAAAGTTGCCAATTTGTATTGCCAAGACCCAATACTCTTTATCACATGATCCTAAATTGAAAGGTGTTCCAACTGGTTTCACTGTTCCTATTAGAGAAGTTAGAATCAGTGCTGGTGCTGGATACTTGTATGCCTTGGCTGCTGAGATTATGACTATTCCTGGTTTACCTACCCATGCCGGTTTCATGAACGTTGAAGTTGATGATAATGGAGATATTGAAGGTTTGTTTTAAGAAAGATTGAGATCTTACCCATTACCTAATAGATAGATAGATAGATACAACACATTATAGATTCTTTTTGTGGTTAAGAATTGCTTTACTTTTTTTTCTTTCATTATTCATAACCATGCATGCTTTTTGCTTTTTAATACTTTTGATTTTGTTTTGCTATAGATTTTAATACATCAAAGATTATACAGTTAATAAACCTCACTTATTCAAATTTAGGAGCTGAAACAATCAAATATACGATAAAGGTGTAACCAACCATTAAAATAAAGTAAACTAACAATGAACGAGAGATAAACCACAAGAATAAAGTAAATCAAGATCAAAAGGAGAAAACACTATTCATCATTTTTGGAGGCCTGACTGTTTTTTCAGTTCATGCTATCACAACCAGCATCATGCAGAGTTTATTTTCTCAGATAATTCAGCCTGCTTGATCAAATTAGCAGGAGCATCAAACTCATCCAACATCAACTCCACAATCCTAACCTTCGAATTAACCTGAAACTCAGGATCCTCAAACAACCCATTCAACTGCTCAACAGTACCAACCCTAATGTTCTCATAATCACGATCACCATGGAACAACTTTGCAATTTCAAAATGATCCCAGGTTTGGATCTGATTGTACTGTGCATGCGGACCATGAATCAATTTTTCGATTGTATAACCGTTGTTGTTAAGTATGAATAAATAAGGCTTCAAGTTCCATCTGAAGATATCCGAGATGGCTTGCACTGTGAGTTGTAGTGATCCATCACCGATAAACAAGATAACTCTTCTGCTTGGATCGATCTCCTCTAATGCAAATGAGGCACCGGAGGCAGCAGGCAACGAGAACCCAATTGAACCCCATAACACTTGTGAGATACCCATTGTGTTTTCAGGGTAATGGGTTTGGATGATTCCGAATGAGGAGGTTCCTGTTTCTGTGACCACCACATCTCCAGGTCTGAGGAAAAAGGATAGTTTCTTCCATAAAAAGTCTTGGGTTAGTTTGCCGGTTGTTATAGATTGGACATCTTTATACTCGCTGACTGATGCTGGAACAGGGACTGGGGTATATTGTGAATCGGAAGCAGATAAAATCGAGTCGAGTCTTTCCAAGACATACTTCATTTTCAAACCTTCGTACACGGCCTTGCCAACTTTACAGAAATCAGAATGGAATTCAACAACGTTTAAAGTATGGTAGTCATATGAGAATGAACCGGTGTTGAAGTCTGATAACAAGCCACCGACACTTAGGATAAGGTCTGAGCTTTCCACCAATGCTTTAACATCGGGGGAAGACAACGCACCAACGTAAACACCCGAGAATCTAGGATGGGATTCGTCAATTGAGGATTTACCCATTGGTGTGGTGAAAACTGGGAATTGTGTGATATCAACCAATTTCTTAACGTGGTATCTGACATCGTGTCTAGTGGCACATGCATCAACCAAGATGATTGGATTTGAAGCGGCTTGAAGCTTATTCAGGATGGCATCGAGTAGTTCATCTTCAGCTTCCGGGTCATTAGCAGGGAGAGAGAGATCAATTGGGGTGTGTAATAGACCGGAATCAACTTTCTCTTCAACGAAATTGGATGGTAAACCTAAGTAAACTGGTCTCTTTTGGGTGTAACCGACTTTAATCAAGTGATCAATTAATGCAGGAGCAGTTGTGATATCATCCACCACTTCATGTTTCCAGGTGATTTGCTTTGACATGTTCACAAAGACATCGAATCTTGAGTCACCCAAGGTGTGATGCAATAGCAGTTTATGCTTAGCAGCAGAGACAGTAGGCATACCAACAATATGGAGCAATCCAACGTGTTCAGCATATGAACCAGCAACACCGGCAACTGCGGACAATTCACCAACACCGAAAGTTGTAACGAGACAACCGAAGCCATTGACTCTTGAATAACCATCGACTGAATACGCAGCATTCAATTCATTTGCATTTCCAGCCCATCTTAAGCCTTCGACTTCATAGATGTGGTCTAGTAATGATAGGTTGAAGTCACCGGGTAGCCCAAAGATGGTTTTGACGTTGACCTGCTTCAGTCTTTCAAAGATGTATTGACCTAGTGTTATCTCTGATGGATAAGTCTTTTGCTGTTTTGCAGGAGGTGCCATTGAGGTAGAAGGATATATGTATGTGTCAATTGACTTAATCAATTGAGCTGAATGAGCGTATACAGAAGGAGGACAAGTGTGGGAGGATTGAGTTCTTATATAAAGGAAAGCAATGAAAAAGGGGGGAGATTAGGAAAACAGCAGGGCTGTGTGGTGCAATCAACTTATGCGATTGTCTCTTTTCATTGTGCACCAACACCAGATGCACATACGATACAATACAATACAAAACAATAGATACACGCCACCACTGCTCAATTGAATGGTGGATGATGTTTGCCAGTGCAACCGTGATACACCATATGGTTCCAGAATCCGGAGTGAAAGCAAGATTAAGAGCAGCAGCAGCAGCAGCAAGGTAGAGATATCGGACCGCACTGAATCAATGGCACCTGCTGATTCACCACCAAATTGGATCAGTTCAAATAGACTCGCTTCTCTTCTCTTCTCCGCTTCTGGGACTCCGGCCAGTTTCCGGTGGCTGGTGTCTTCGAATTTGTGGCTGCTCTCCTGATCACGTGACCCGCGAGGGCCACTGTATGCGAGTCGCAGAGTGTGTCATGTGACCTAGTCTCCAGCCCCCCATGCGTGGCGAATTTCCAGTCTGATTTTAGTCTCTAATTGTTTGTTTTTGTTTCAGAAACACGGATCGTATGTCACCAACTCATCAGTCATCCTTCTCCGACTACAACAGCCGATACTCACTCTCCAACCTTACTTTACAGTCTCCTACTTCCTCCTTTCAACTCCATCAACTTTGTCCTAATTACTAAGTGTTTTGAAAGGAATGGAAATATGACCGTGGTTACAGACTTGAAAGCGTACTTAGATCCAGGTAGGTTAACTCTCAAAATTCATCTTACATCCCCATTTCAACTTATTACTAACATCCTAACTCATCTATATCTAGAATTCAAACTCGAAACACTAAAAGTTGCTGAACTGAAAGAAATCCTGCGTGCCAATAATATTCCATTTTCAAGCAGAGATAAAAAGGCTGATCTGATAACCGTCTTGGAAAATCATTTGCAGTTCGAAAGAAACCAAGCTGAAGATGAAGAATTGAAAAGAATCAAAGAAGAAACCATCAAGCAACTAACTAAATCTTTACCTTCAAAAAGGGGAACGAAAAAAGTTTCCAAAGACCCACGTCACAATCATACACTCGTATCATCATCATCAATCTCTAAACCTTCTTCAAAGAAGTTGATAAGCCCCACAAAACTTCAAACCGGAGAGCATTCGCCAAAATTTACTGCACACGTAGATTCTTCTTCAAAGAAACACACCAATGGCTATGAGAATTTGGAAACTCCAAAGAAATCAAAGCTAAAAGCAGCATTGACACCCAAGCCAAATAAACGTACAATAACAGATACTTTGAAAGAAGAAGGGATTCAAACAGGCGATGATACAACAGTGTATAAGGACTATTCAAGAGTCCTAAAAAAGCCAACTAATCATAAGCAACAGTTTTCCTCGTCTCCAAATGTCACTGCAAAACTCTCAGATCCATCAAAGTTAAACGTTTTCCAAAGAGGAAACTCAATAAAGTTTGATGATGATGATACTGGAGGAGAAGAAAGTTCAAAAGAAACCAGTAATTTGAAAAATGATTTTCTCACTGGTATAAACAACACCAATCAACACAATGAAACCACCACCAGCAACAGTACAGCAATCTTCAATCCTAACAACTCATCACCAGTGGTTCATAAAAAAATGCTGGATGAACTACCAATGGACATAAGCGCAGATCCAATAATGGCTCCCACGCTGCCTTCTTCAACTCCATTTTTCGATCATAATCGTTCATTGAGTCCAATAATTGATGTTTCGTCAAACTTGCATCATCATGGATTGTTTGCTGCGACAAATACTTTAATGGGACCCAATGTTCCTATTTCATTCGAATCAGATTCTGAAAATGAAGAGATGGATACTGCTAATAATACATTCGATAATATAAATAAAAAACAATTGAAATTGTCCGATGATGATAGGTTTGTTACTCCGTCCGTTAAGAGAACTAAGCCTGCTGAAGATGACAAATATAGTCTCAAGAGCGAAAGCAACAACAACAACAACAACGATCTCAAGACAAAAGCCCTTGAAGACAGCAACAACGATGTCAAGGTTAAACCCCTCAAAGATGATATCACTTTCAAGATCAGAACCCCTGAATTGCCTTCAGAAGATGAAGATGAGCTACAGAAATTACAAAAAGAATTCGAACTTGAAACTAAAGTCGTTGAAAAAGAATCAAAGGAAGCTTTGAAACTTGTTGAGAAAACCAAAACTTTCAATGAGACTTCGAAATTATTGAAAAAACTAGGACTGTCAACCATTGTATTATCATTACTAATATCCATTACCTTTATGTACAGACATCAAAAGATTCAAGTTGGATTCTGCGGACATTCATCAACTGAGCCATTGTTCAATATCGACAAAGACCATATCCATCCAAGTCTAGCAAAATTGCTTTCACTTGCTGAAGATGCCATAACACCTTCATGTGTTCCATGTCCTGAACATTCCCAATGCTTTACAAACTCAAAATTGCAATGTGATCCAGATTTCAAAGTAAGTGAGCCATGGTATTATGGGTTTGGTTTAATCCCGTCGTTTAATATCTGTGTTTTGGATAGAATGAAGGTTAGGAAAGTTGAGTCTACAGTCAAAGTTGTTCAAGATATCCTAGCTAAACGAAACGCACGTATTAAATGTGGTGAAGGATCAGACAGTGAAGTTGGCATGCAGAGCATTGATTTGCAAAACTATGCCATTGAAGTTTTGAATTTGTATCAGGAAAAGGAAACTGGTGAATTCAACCATATTTGGTTCAAAGCCTTATCAACTTTGAAATCCAAAACTGAGTTGGAGTTCAACCATGATGATAGTTTCATTCGTTCAAAATCATTGGCTAAGTTGACTATCAATTGCAGGCTCAAACGATTATTTGTTTCCATTTTCATGCGATTCAAATGGTATATCTTGAGTTGTATGCTGATCTTAGCTGCTGTTGGATACCTCAACTATAAATTTAAGCAGTTTCAAAGAAAAACTAGAACCATTAAAGAGATTACAGGCAAGGTGTTGGATCGACTTCAAGAACAATCTAAACAGCATAAAAACAAAGAGTCCGGTACTTCAACTTTGAGGAAGATACATCTGAGGGATTATTTCTTGAAGGATCCATCGATGCCATTGAAGCAGAAGAACGAAATTTGGAATGTGGTTACCCAAAACGTTGAAAAGAACAGTAATGTGAGTGCCACTACGAGTGAGTTTCACGGTGAGATTATGAGATTATGGGAATGGATTTCTGAGATCTGAAAAAAAGCACCACGTTTATCAGATACTCCATATATCTTGTGTACTTGTATAATTTGTATAATTTTGTATTTCTAGTATTGTATCCACTGCATGTTCCTATGTATTCAACAGTACCTGATGCCAGCGTACTTCGATCTCATTGCGGAGGTGTCAAAAATTTTTTCACACAAAAGAGTCACTGGAAAATATGGCCGCTCGAACTGAAAACCAGCAAACACACCTTATAACCAGAAACCACTGCATATAGCCACATATAGCATAACATATAGTCATACATAACATACATAATGTCTACATTTGGAAGTATCTTCAGAGTCACAACGTACGGTGAATCGCACTGTAAATCAGTGGGATGTATAGTTGATGGTGTCCCACCAAACATGACCTTGAGTGAGCAAGACATCCAACCACAACTAACAAGAAGAAGACCGGGCCAATCCAAGCTAACCACCCCTAGAAACGAAAAAGACAGAGTTGAAATCCAGTCAGGTACAGAGTTCGGCAAGACCTTGGGTACTCCAATTGGTATGGTCATCCAAAACGAAGACCATAGACCTAAAGATTACACTGAAATGGACGTCTATCCTAGACCTTCCCATGCCGATTTCACATACTTGGCCAAATACGGAGTCAAGGCTTCTTCCGGTGGTGGTAGATCATCTGCAAGAGAAACCATTGGTAGAGTTGCCGCTGGTGCAATTGCCGAAAAGTTCTTGCAGCAGGTTAACAACGTTGAGATAGTTGCATTTGTTTCATCTGTCGGCAACTGTGAATTGAACAGATCATGTGAAAACCCAGAGTTCATGGAACTGTTACAGACCATCACCAAAGAAAGAGTTGACGAATCAGGACCAATCAGATGTCCTATTGTTGACAAGGCTGCTGAAATGACCAAGATTGTCGAACATTATAGAGATAACAACGATTCCATCGGTGGTGTCGTCACCTGTGTCATCAGAAACGTTCCAATTGGTCTTGGTGAACCGGCCTTCGACAAGCTCGAGGCAATGTTGGCACATGCAATGCTATCCATCCCAGCCACCAAAGGTTTCGAAATCGGTTCCGGTTTCGAAGGTACCAAGATCCCAGGTTCAAAGCACAATGATCATTTCGTTATGAAGGGTGATCATTTGGGTACAGTTACCAACAGATCAGGTGGTATCCAAGGTGGTATTTCCAATGGTGAGAACATTTACTTCTCAGTTGCTTTCAAGCCTCCTGCAACT
This sequence comes from Ambrosiozyma llanquihuensis, assembly GCA_030568425.1. Taxonomy (NCBI): domain Eukaryota; kingdom Fungi; phylum Ascomycota; class Pichiomycetes; order Pichiales; family Pichiaceae; genus Ambrosiozyma; species Ambrosiozyma llanquihuensis. The sequence goes on along the minus strand of JAJMFV010000002.1, from coordinate 124,376 downwards.
ATCTCCCAAGAACAGCATACTGCTTCGTACGATGGTGATGATGGTGTTTTGAAGTCTAGAGGTAGACACGATCCTAATGTTGTTCCAAGAGCTATCCCAATTGTTGAAGCCATGTCTGCTTTGGTTTTGGCTGATGCTTACTTGATTCAAAAGTCTAGAGAGTCTACTTTTGGATTGGTTCATTAGATGTTGAAGTTGAAGTTCAGTAATTTTCTTTATCAAATCTCTTGTTTTCTATTCATACATGGTAAAAAATCTTTGTATATATAAATTAGATTGGAATCAAAATTACACTGTAAGTTAGATCAGAATTAAAATATCACCATAAAGACGATTTATGATAAAAAGTTAAATAATACAACTCCATCATTCTAAGAAGACCAGAGGCAGGGCAAAATACATATAGCGTTAAGTAAAAGAAAGCAGAAAATGTTAGAAAAGTCATTAAAGTACAAATAAGAAGGACACCCCAATAAAAACATCAAGACGAAGATGAGGAAGTAAACTACAAATAGGAACTCTCATCCCTGTTCTTATTCTCATCACTAACAACTCTCTTTCTTGGACCATCAAGCACCAAACTTGTATCAATTATCGAATCATCAAAAGCAGCCTCGTCAAAATGATCATCCTCATCGTCATCATCATCACTTTTCCCATTTTCAACCTCGGACCCGGAATCCTCCAGTCCAGCCAAATCTGGATTTATAATTCTTAGCTTCGATCTTCTGTTGGAACTAACTAGAACCTGGACGTCCAAATCATCAAGGTCATCATCATCATCAAATGGGTTTTTAACATGCTGATGAAGCTGCTGCTTTGGCGGAGCCCTAGGGCTGAAGCTCTTTGATAATAATTTAGAAGGTGATGATAAACTCACTGAGGAGTTATGGAAGTATAATGATTGTTCACGTTGATGACGAACAGGAGACGGGCTATGTGCTCCCAATGTGTCAGTTGAGCCACTATACAACGAATGCGAGAGAACAGACCGATCTTCCATTGTTAGTCTCTTGTCATTTGGTTGAAGAATTGCTCCATCCTCAGGAATGAAGTATAATGTCGAACTTGATTTCAGTGCGTCTGATAGGTGAGCCTTGGGGAGAGCTGATGGGGTAATTGGAACGTTGGTATCTTGAGTTGGTTCTTCTTCAATTGTTGATTTAGCAGTGACGAATGTTTTAATTGAAGACTGAATTGAAAAATTACGCCTTATTGATTTGCCTACTTGAGAAGAGACAGTTGAAAATGATCTTTTCAGTAAAGATTTTGAAGATTTCAAGTCATCGAAATTCAAAGGTTGTTGTGATCCAGTTGGAATTGGAATTGGAACAGGTAAAGCATGCTTATTTTGATGTTCTCGTTCATACTCTTCTCTTTTTCTTTTCCATGAGCTGATTGATAAATTATCTCCATCATCATAGTCATTCACACGAACCTCTTCTCCAAAGTATGTTTCCTTATGTAATGGAGATGAATTTTCTAAACCTTTTTGGGATATATTACTTGGGGTCAATGTTGAAGCGGAATGGTTACCACCCGAGTAAAATTCCATGATATCTTTGATCTCTTTTTCATTTTCCTCATCCTGTTTCTTCTTTTGATGCTTCTTGTACAATAGAACTAGAACAATCCCAATAATGATAATTGCTAGAATAGGAATGATTGTTGATAGAACAATAATGAGATTCTTGTTCGATTTTGTAGTCTTTGAAACTGAATTCAATGAAGTATAATCTATCGTGTCAATTGTAGCAAATGTTGTCGTGTTGTATAGCTTAATATAATAATCTTCACTTGAGCTTCTTCTTGCTCTGGAAGTTGTTGTAGCTGCGGAATCAGATATCACCACCAAAGTATCGTAAATAACTGCAGCTCCCAAGATATCATCCAAATCCAAATCACTATCACTGTACGTATTTGTTGCTGAGTTTGCCAAACTGACAGTAGTATCCATAGATTCCCAAGTCCAACTTGACGAACCCAAAGTCAAAACTGCAAAGTTTGGAGAACTGTAAGACCCAGAAGCTAGATCACCGCCAACCATCAAAATGGAAGAGACAGAAAACTGAGAGTAATTATTATTTGCATATTCTTGATTGAACGAAGTGGTATCAAAAATCGGCAAAACCAAAGGATGGATTCTTGAGCTGATGCTGGTATCTGAATCTGCAACCGAGGTTGACTTGAAACCCCAGGATTCATACTGCCAAAGTGCCAACTGTCTCATAGAAACCCATCCAGAGGTGGCCTTACCACCAATGAGCAATCCGGTACTATAGTTTATCAAGACTGTGGCAGCGTCATAAAACCCAGTTGGTGTGACAGATGTATCAACATTTGAAATTTCAAGAGTTGTTAAATCCAGATTCACAATTCTGCTCGATGCTTCCTGTGAAGTTTCATTGTAGCCTCCATAAATGTAGATTGAAGTTGGATCATCAAAGGTATTTAGATATGCTGAACTTGACAAAAACTCTAGTTCGGTTTTCAAATCTAGGGTTGTCCACGAATTTTCAGTATTGTTGAATATCGAGAGTGTGGTTATGTTATCGGAATCTGGATAGAATGCATACAGGTTATTGGAAGCTGCAACAAACTTGCAATCTGATGATGGTGCGTCGATGATATTGGAAATGGTATCACCCGAGGTATACTTGTCATTGAAGCCCAGTGGTATAAGTATGTTTTCATCTTGTAGATGGATGTATGCTGTTCTGTTATGGTAATCGTAGATTGTGTCCTTCACGGCAGTACCTTGTGAAATTTGACACAAGGCCAGTATCCTCAATATTGTCGTTTTGTATTTCATATTTGATAGTTTGATCCTTCTTTATTGGGATGATGGTTCATGTGACCAGTCAGATAGGATTGAACTTTGTATATTATAGAAGTGGCTCTGATAGTACCACCCAGAGAGATGAAATACTGAAGCAGTGATCATCTCACAATGTGCCCAGGAACAAACATCAAAAATGCGTTGTTTACCTCCTTCCCAATCGGGAAACCATATTGCAGACAGCAAGTTGTCGACAGAGAGGGGCAGTGCCGACAAATAACGTCGACAATGCTTGGCGGAGGTGGGCGGTGTGGTGGTGCACGGGTGCAAGCCAAGGATGGATCCCAGACACAACTTCTTGTTGCTTCCTTCTCTTCATCCCATTTGGAGATGTGCTTTCTTTTTCCATTATTGTATTGGGCATTATAGAGTACTCTCACCTGTTTACTTGTCTTGACCTTTATTTCTTGTTAGTGTGGCTAAGTTTGCGTTCAGAAAAGACATCATTTCTTCCTTCTACCAGCCATTGCTTTGGCGGCAATTGCGCACGGGAAGGAACGGTGTTTTCCTTTCAATCTCGTTGGCTTGCAGCACATGATTGGATTGATACTTCAAAACTGCCTTCATGGATATTGTAAGTTCGCCTGATTGAACAGGAACACAAACAACACACACCACCACTCTAAAAGACCCACAACAGGCGTGCGCAAGTGTCTGCCAAAGCATTAATAGGCTTATGATCTCTCAATAAAGCAAAGCCGCTGATAATTTGCCAAATAGCAAACAGGCAGATTTGCACATACCACATGTCCAGATCAAACTGAAAAAACCTCCACCAAGCTCTACATGATCCCCTTCCCGAAAGCACTCTTCATTCAGTCATCCCATATGAATCAACTACCATAAGATGAAATTTTTTTCTGCCAGACGAGGAAGAAACATGGCGATATGCCTGATACTGATCGTGCTCACGTTGACCTCTGTTTCAATATTCAGTGCACATATCAAATCGATATTGGAAGGCACAGCGCTGTATAAGATCATTGAAACCAAGCCAAAATTGAAAGAATCATATGAAATATACAATGGCTCAATAATAATACCCACTGAATCGGGGCAGCCTCGAGAAAACGCAACGTTGTTCTCCTTAGTTAGAAACTCTGAACTGAAAGGAATGTTAAGCTCCATTGATCATCTTGAAAAAAGATTTAATAATAAATTTCACTATGATTGGGTTTTCCTCAATGATGAACCATTCACTGAAGAGTTCAAAAGTGCGATCAATCAGAAAGTTAGTGGGAAGTCCATATTCGGATTGATCCCATCGGAGTACTGGGCTGTTCCAAATTCAATCGACAAGCTCAAGATGACAAAATCAATGAACAGACTAATGCGAGAAGGTGTGTTGTATGCAGATAAAATCTCCTATAGACAGATGTGTCGATTTAATTCTGGGTTCTTCTACAAGATGAAAATCATGGACAATTATAGATACTACTGGAGAGTTGAACCAAGCATCAAATACCAATGTGATATCCCTTACGATACCTTCACAAGAATGAGAGAGAATAAAAAAATATATGGTTTTGCAATGGCATTAACAGAAGACAAAAAGACAATCAGACAACTATGGACAACAACCGAAATATTCTTCGATCACGAACACCCTGAGTTCAAAGACCCAAGCTACGATCTCGACTTTATTGAATTCGACACCAATACCAAATCGCCAATCCACGGAAGGTACAACCTTTGTCATTTCTGGTCCAATTTCGAAATCGCAGACCTGGATTTCTTCAGATCAACAAGTTATGAAACATACTTCCAAAAACTCGACAACACCGGAAACTTCTTCTATGAAAGATGGGGAGACGCACCGATCCATACGCTTGCTGTATCGTATTTACTCAGTCCTGATCAGATCCAGTTTTTCGAATACACAGGATACCATCACAATCCGAATTCAGATTGTCCCTCGGATGCGAAAGTTAGAAAGGAGTTGAACTGCGATTGCCATCCGGGTAAAGACTTTACTTTTCATAGATGGTCTTGTGTTCCTCGGTATTTCGAATCGCTTGATCTTCCTACTCCTGCTGGCTACAATGTACATAACTAACGGTTCACAACTGACGATCCACAACCGATAACTCACAACTGACGGGCAATTTACAACTGACGATCCACTGCCGGTGGCTTTTTGATGCTATAATCCACAATCAATGATGCTCTAATTCACGCATCGTATGCACCAATTAACTCTTCAAAATAGATTAAAAACCATGTACATTTTTCAATCTTCTTTCTTATATCTTATGACCACACACCATACCTTCTTTATTGTTGTTATGACCCTATTCTCTTTATTATTTTTATATAAACTGACCAATTACATATGCATTTACATATTCGTATACATTCCAATAACAATACACCAAGTGAGCCACGATCAGTTGAGGTATCCATTTCATCAGATCAGTTGAATGGATAGCAATCATCTATATACCAGTTATCATTATATGCACCGAGGTGAATCATGAAATATGCAGGTTTCTGCAACTCCAAACTGAGGTAAACAACGATACATGCAGGTTTCTGCAACTCCAAACTGAGGTAAACAACGATACATGCAGGTTTCTGCAACTCCAAACTGAATTGAGGTAAACGACGATGAATATAGTTGTAAGAGATGGCACACTGGTATGTATCGCAACTACCCATTTGACAGTAAGTTTTCAATCTGTGTAGTGTGATTAGTTCATTTGAAAGTAAAGGTGTCTGAAACTCCAACCTGAGTTAAGGTAATCGACGATACATGCAGTTGTAAGAAATTGCACAAGGTAGCTATCAGAAATAATCATTTGACAGTAAGTCTTCGATCTGTGTAGGATAGTCAGTTCACCTGAAAGTAAGGATACATGTAATTATCTCTAACCTACTCCACAGGCATAAAAACACACCAATGCCAAACCACGTCATAAAAATACAAATACAGTCAATTCAAATCAACTTATCATAATATAAATATATTCCTTAACATAACAAACCTAAAAAAGAACAAACAAACAAATCATATCTGAATATATACCAAGATATGAAAATAATCAAATAAGTGAATCCAATCAATCCAAACCTTATCCTTATAAATCTCCCTGAATAAAAAATGAAAACAAACCAAATAGTAGTGGAAGTAACAACACCAAAACCACCACCACAACAACAACAACAACCACAACAACAATAGTATAAGAAGTAGTAGCGGCATTAGTAGCAGCAGTAGTGATAGTGGTAGTGATAGTTCTCCCTGAAATAAAAATGAACCAAATAACAACAGTAGTGGATGTAACAATAGTAATAATAATAGTGATGTGCAAATAACCCAACCCCCGTCAAATATCAACAAAAAAAACATCAGTGCCGTATAGTATAGTGTAGTATGAAACGTAACAAAAAGGCAAGAAAAAAGGTAGATACCAACCGTGACAACAACAACAACAACAACAAACAATAACAACGATGCAATAAAATGAAATAAAATAAAATAGTAAAAGAATAATGAATTAAAAACCTGGATGGAATGGTGATAGTGATAGTGGTAGTGGTGGAGTGGATGGATGGATAAATGGGTGTGTGGATATGATACCATGACAACCAACATAGAGAGAAAGAGTAACGGTATGGTTCAACTACCCCTTGATACCCTGCTTCTCAATCTTTTGTCTTAATATCTTCAACCTGTTTCCAATACTTGTGATAAACAACTCAACAGTCTTCTTATCCTCACCATCGAGCCGATCACCACCAACCATCGATGACCCATCTTCGAAATTCAAAAGCGCCTCAAGCATCCAGATCGAAGTAGAGTAACTTAACTCACAACCCAATAAATCCTCATTTTTCAACTCGTTCACAGCAGAAGTACGGGACATCTCCAATGCCCTATCGAAAATTAACTTCTCTGCAATTGCTGGCTTCGTGTCCTGTGATGATCCATCAGGTAATCTTTCCGTTGCATTGGCCAGCTTCAGCTTTAAAAACTCGGCTTTTTCTAAAGAGTCATTGAATCTGGATCTGATCCATTGAACTAACTCGTTTAGTTTAGGTGAGGTTGAAGATTTGAAATAGTTATGGGACCACCAATTCGATGCAATTGACATTGCCTTCGCCAATAATGATAAAGTCTTGACATACAATGCAACTCCCTCTTGGCTTATGATTTTAACCATGTCAGGAGGCAACGAATCCTGTTGGAAATCATCATTGTTGAATAAAGTGTTGTTCAGAGATTCAGAAGATGGAGGCAACGGTATCAACTGGCTAAACTTCACCTCAGCGAATAAACTAATGGCATGAGCCATTGTGGCCAACAATTCAATTTGATGAACAACTTCAGCATCTTCCAAACTGGCTTCCTGAGGTAATGGTTTCAATGGCTTGTTATTTAGAGACATGGCATTCAAATGGGTTAAAGCTGACTCGGCATTGAATGAGCCCGAATTGGAACCTGAAATCGAACCTGGACGAGAATCTGCAACTTGTAAAGTCTGCTGAATGGGAGGAGAATATTGTTGTGGGGTACCAAAGAGTCTGTTTGACGTATACCCTAATGCCTTGCTCAAAGCGTTAGATGGACTAATGGAAATTTGCATCTTACGATCATTGAAACTTGGTCTTCTATGACTTGAGGCATTTGATGATGATCTGCTTGAAGAAGAGTAACGGCGTGCGTATGAGAGGTTGTTGCTATTATTATTATAAGCGTTATTATTCGATGGGGAAATAGCAACTATTCCAGCTCCAGCTCTTTCTAATTCATCGGCTAGAGCATTCACCTCAACAGTTCGTTTCTCAACAACAACATATTCCTTTTCATAAACAACATTATCTTTGGAGTCTTTTCTTGTGATGTCATTGTTTCCTTTACCAGTGATAGATTGAACCATTGATCCGGGGCTTGGACTACTCTTGTTGATTATCTTTTTTATCAAGTCATCATTTCCTGAACCATCTAAAGGTCTTGGGATCTTAACGGAACCTTTTCTTTCAACCATCAAAGAATCGCTTGGGGTTCTATCCATGGAATAAGAAGGGCGTGAATTATCTCCGCTATATTGTTCCTCTTCTTCTTCTTTAATGGATTCGGGAACACCAACAACAGCATTACCAGCGTGGATGAGATTTGTATTCGTGTTCATATTTGTACTCTTTGCGCTGTTGTTACTTGTTTGGAAAGTAGTCATTGGTAATTCTTGTTTTTTTGGATGTGGAAGATACTCACTAATGAATAATTGTTCATCTTCAATTGAGCAAGCCAATGGTTCATCAGCACATTGAACTTCACAAATCACTAGAGGATCATTGAAGAATTCTTGGAACCCCATTCTTTCAGTTGGTTTAGCTTTCAACAAGCTACAAATCAATCTAACTATTTCTTCTGGAACTTCAGCAGATGTTGGGAATGAAATTTCATCTTTAGCCTTTTCGATTTTTCTTAACAAATCAACATGATTAGCAGCTCTAAAAGGTGGTTTACCAACTGACATTTCATATATAACGGCACCAACGGACCATAAATCTGCCTTTGCATTATACTTTTCATATCTTAGGATTTCAGGAGCCATGTACAATGGAGATCCACATAGAGTCTCTGCCATTGAAGTTGAAGGTAAGAATCTAGCAAAACCGAAATCTGCAATTTTCAAGATTGGTAATTCCCATAGACCTGAATAACCATTTAGGATGAATTCTTCCTTTGTATGTGTTGGAGGAGATAATAACAAATTTTGAGGTTTGATATCTCTATGGACCAAGTTTTGTGTTCTTAAGAATTCCAAAGCCGAAGCTAGTTGTTTAACGAAATTTATCACCAAGACTTTATTTAAACCATGGCTATTTGGAGGAGATGGATATCTTTCAAGAATGGAAGTTATTAGCGGATGTGTCTTAACAAGTTGGTCTCTCTTTCTGATAAAATATGATAGATCACCCAAGGAGCAATATTCCATAAACAAATGGAAATGTTGATCAGTTTGAATACAATCTAGCAATCCAACAATATGGGGGTTTTTCAAGTTCTTTAAGATTGATATTTCAATTTCCAAGTTTTCTATTAATTTTTGGTTCTTCAATCTGCTTCTAAAGACGGATTTAATTGCCACTGGATATTTTGATCTGTTATCGTAACCTTTGTAAACGTTGGCAAATGATCCCCTTCCAATTTCGGGACCTATTGTGAAGTTGCCTATAACCTGTGGCATACCATGAGAAGTGTCTGACATATTGCGAATTGATTAATGATGATATAAAGTAATGTGTTTCCTTTTTTTTTTGGGATGGGTATATATGGTTGATTGTTTTTGTGTTAGTTTGATAGATAGACAGATAGGTGTATATATATATTATTGTGTGCGTGAGTCACGGGTGATTATGGCAGGGCAAAAAAGAAAGAAATGCGGTGTGGCGTATGATTTGAGGCCTTTCTTGTGTTCTTGTGTTCTTGTGTGTATCTATAGACAAATGCGGTGCACACTGGAGGGGCAACAACGAAAAGGACCAGCTGGCACTTGAGTATATGGTTGTTTGACTCTTGTTAGTTTGAGGGAGTCAACAAGGGATATATGGGTATATATATATATATATATAGATATATGTATTGTGTGATGGTTGATGGTTGATTGATGATGTGTGCAGTTTGTCTTGTTGTGTGTGAATTGTTGGGTGTGTGTGATAGGAGATAAGGGGCTCTAATCAGGAGGAGAGGAGGGGAGTAGAGTAAGAGAGGGCAAGTTGTGTTTGTATTGTGAAGCTTGATGGACAGGAGAAGTAGAGCACACCAGGAATGAGTAGTCTATATCCCGAGTGTCTCTATAATCGTAGTGAGATGGTGGACTTGAGTAAGAAGAAGAGGAAGAGGAAGAGGAAGAAGAAGAGGAAGAAGGGAAAAGGGAAAAGGGGAAAGAAACCAATAAAATACAAAACACGAGTAAAAGCCAAAAAAAGAGAAAAAGAGAAATTGTGCGCGATAAGTTCAAAACTAAAACTCATTAGCTCGTTTAACTGGTTTCTGATACTACTCTACTTTACTGATTCATTTGGTTGCTGAATGGTTACCTTGCAACATCATCTCATGTCATTCTTTTTTAACTGATTATCTAACCATTTGTAATCTCTGTAATCTCTTACCTTGCTTCAAACTTCAACTGCTACTACTTCTCACTCAACCCCATAGGATACTCCAACCAACTCTATTGAAACGATCTCTCGTAAAGAACTAAACATACAGGCACGTTTCACTACTCAGCAAGCTACTAATCACTCATACCATTTCATCACTAATGCAATTACAAGTAACTGTGCTTAATGAAGTTCGATGGTGTGATATGCCTCCCTCCCATAGCATACCATACTGATCACAGCCCAATGTTTATCCCATCCCCTATTAGAAACAGGCGCAGACCGTAGTAGTACTCGTAAATTGGCTGATCATTGAAACAATGTATTTACATACATAATCGACTATCATTTTAAAATGGCACTACTATTTACATTCAGTAAAAACTTCTTATTCTTATTCTTTTAGGCTCTAATGGATATTGTCCTATATTGGGCTTGAATCACTGTATCACCGTATGAGTTATCTCTATCTCAAAGCTTGGTGTGCTAAAATTGGGAACTACGCCACCATTTTTTAAAGTTCAACCAATTTCATCTACTGGGATGGTAATCTTGACGGAGAATCAGCACAGCATAACACAGCTCAACACAGCACCTTCACATTCACCTTCTTCACCAGTACCAATATCTTGTTGCACCATGTGGAATGTGGTAAACCTGGAACTCAAGTGCAGAGTGGATCGCAACAACCGGTTGCCGCGCTCCCGATTAGGCAATTGCGACCAGCTTATCAGCTATCAGTGGCACCCGGCTGCTCTCTCTGATCCTCAACTAAGACCACAGATCAACAAAGGGGCTAACACAACAACCAGCAACTACTCACACACACATACACACACATACAGACACTGTTAAACCACAGATATCTCCACCCTTCCTCCACCTTTCATCTTCCTCCACTGCTTCTTTCAAATAACATCCACCAACTATCCCACAATGATCACATACCATGAATCACAAGAGATCTCAATAGCATTATCAATCATCTCCACAATATGCTGGATCCTAGTCCAACTACCACAACAATACCAAAACTACAGAACAAAAAACACAGACGGGTTTGCCCCACAATTCCTCATCCTATGGCTGTTGGGAGACACAACAAGCTTACTAGGCTGCTTCTTAACCCACCAACTTCCCTTTCAAACCTACCTCTCTTTCTACTTCCTACTCAATGACATCGTACTAGTCACCCAGTTCTATATCTACAGCAACCCTTCCACAACCCCATCCCTAACCTCAAATCCACACAACCACGAATCATCACCACTTGTAATCGAAGGCCAACCAGTGGACGACACACACTACGGAAGCGCATACTCATCAATACTATCAAAGACCGGATCAGTGGCGAAATCAATGGCCTCAGTGTCAATCATATCCAGCATCCCACTCTCAACTGCCCTATACATCCCTACCTCATCATTCACAACATCCACCACCACTACCATCAGCACCAACGCATGGGACCCGCAGATGATAGGAACGGCGTTGACATGGACATGTGCTGTGATCTACTGCACTTCAAGAATACCACAACTTTACAAGAACTACAAACGGAAATCAGTTGATGGGATATCCCCCTTTCTGTTTCTGTTTGCATTGTTGGGGAACCTAACTTATACGTTGTCGATTCTAAGTTCAACTGAGTTCCTGTTCGGTGAAGATAAGCTTGTTTTTTTGAAGAAGGAGATACCTTATATTTTGGGAAGTGCCGGTACCATCACATTTGATATTTTTTATTTTTATCAAAGGTGGATATATGGTTTGGATGTTGGTTCAAAGGTTACTTATTTGGTTATTGATCACGATGAATGTTTTGAAGCTGAGATTTGAATGATTGAAATTCAAATTTCAATACTGTGCATTATTATATAGATAGGTAGGTAGATATCTACTTTTTTAAATTCAACATCTGCATTATTATAAACATCAAATTGAAAGCGTTGTATCTCCATCAAACTCTCCTTCTGTGATAATACTCTGTTACGTTCAAACAGTTGCGAGAATTTACAATGTTGTAGATGTATCGGCAGTAGAATTGAAAGGATAAAAAATCATATCGTAAAACAAGCTTGAATAAGATAAACAGAAAAAAACACTAGAGAAAACACACAATTGACAATATTCAAATAAACGTAAAGAACAGTAAACAGTAAACGGTAAACAATAAAAAAACATCAGCAGTAAACAAAAATCAAAAACACACGAAATTAATCAACACTAACTGAACTGAAAAAAACAAACGTAAAATGAAATGAGAAAGAAGAGAGGAAGGGAGAGAGGGAGGAGTAGTAGTATAAGACCTCTTGTAAACCTCTTCAAAATCCAGTGAAATAGCCCTGTTGTTGCTGCTGCTGCTGCTGTTGATACTGCTGCTGTTGAGCCAACTGATTCAACGACGGAGCAGCAACATTCGCTTGAACACCAGCATTACCATACGCCGTCTGCTGAGCAGCCATCATCTGTTGCTGCTGCTGCTGCTGCATCTGTTGTTGTTGTAACAGCTGCATTTGATACTGTTGTTGTTGTTGCTGTTGTAACAACTCCATCTGTTGTGCCTGAGCCTGTTGCTGCTGTGATGGATCCATGTATTGCTGTCCATTCGCATCAATATAGTACAATGCTCCTGTATTTGGATCGATGTATTGGTATATTTGAACCTCCCCGGAAGAAGACGTGGCTGATGAGACACCATTGATCACTGATGATGATGTAGGAGCAGAATCGCCGGATAACCAATCGAAATTCTGGGCCCCTGTTTTCGAAGAGTCGAGTAATGATCCTGCAGTTGGTCTTCTCTTTGGTAATGCTGGTGCTTTCTCCTCTGGTCTGACTCCTTCGTTTTTGATTATCTCGATTGCTCGTTTCATGTCACCTTTGGTTCTTAGCAGTGCGTCGATGTTTTGATCTTCGTTTTCGTAACCATAGTCGAATTTCATCTTTCTTGCTCTATCTCTATATCCTTCTCTTTCTCTTGCTGAGATTCGAGGTGCTGATTCTCTTCTATTAGAATGATGGTTTCTACCATGTGAAGATCCATAATGATCATCTGAATTTCTGTCATAATGACCTCTAGAATTAGAAGACTCATATTGATCATCGGAATCATAACCATTTTCTTCGGATTTTGATCTAGAACCAAATCTTCTCTTGAAAAACCCATCACCACCACCACCATTACCACCCTTTGGCAAATTGTAATCATTCTTACTAATTGGTGAATTTCTAAATTTACCAGCAACATACTTATCTCTCAGATACATCTCAATTCCAGATCTATCATCATCATCATATGGAAATGGAACCTTCTTAGGATTCCAGAATCTTTGGTTCTCTTTGTTACCTATATTCTCAATGATATCCAGCTCACTGGCTGACCAATTATCCAAACTCAATGATTTCACCCTGGAAACATCATTGCCTAATGATCTATGCACCGAAGCACATCTTCCACATAGAAACACACCCAAGTTCCAGGATGCCCAGGTTGGATACACAGCTTTGCACTCACCGCATTTGTTGCTGTTCTCGTGACTGTTTAGCATACGAAGAAGTCTCTTCTCCTGTTCTGATGTCTTCGCCATATTTTATCAATTCTATTTTTTTATTGGCTAATCTAGTTTTCTAATATATGGAATGTGTGTTGTGCAATGGCCGAGAACAGTTGTATTATACACTGGTTTTCCACACTGTCCAGTAGGCAGTCTGTCATATTCGGGTGCTTCGCATCTGGAATATTGGCATTGCGCAATTTGTCGGGTGCGGAGGTGGTGCAGAGGTGCGCTCTGGAGCTGTTATCTGGGGGATTAACATTAGCATTGATTGGGTTGGGTTGATATATATTGGTTAATATACACACAGTTACCATTTTTAGAAGACAACACCACTACTAATAAACAACCTGTCTTCGTTTTTCTTACACCATCTCAGAATATTCTTGCACGATCTTATCAAAATACTCTTGTCCACCAAGCCTCCGTTGTTGATCAAGTATATCTCGTACGCTGGCGTGGAAATAAGCAAACCAACAACATAATCACCGCCACTCTTCCATTTGATCATGTTGATGAAATTCCTAGAGTCCAACAGCGATGGCTTCAGATCATCACCTTGACCAGCTGTCTGCAACTGCGGATTGTTACCATGATTCAATAACATTCTTGAATATAGGTACGAGTACACCATCATCAACTGGCTCCTCATTCTTGGGTTCTCGCTATTCGGAAGATCATCTTTGCCGCCTTGTAATGTAGAATATATGAACTGAGTATGCTTCTTAGACTTGAAAATGAAATGCTTCACCAAGGGCGCCGGTATCTCAATTGGTGATATCTTGCCTGATGGTTTACCCGTTGTACCATCTGCGCCTTGGGTACCCACAATTGATTTGTAAAGCTCTCTATAAATGGATCTATTGAGCTTGATGCTTTTGATGATGTTATTGGATATCTTCCTCATCTCAAAGAATGATTCTCGAGAGGCACTGAGAAGAATCACCGTGACTTTCGTTGAATCAGCGTTTTCAGCATTGATATTGTGATCTTTCAAAATATCCATATTCAAATCATAAAGTTTCATCAATTTCTCATCTTTCAAATCTATGAACTGGATGAATGAGTATAAGAATCCATTAGGATTGAATTTCGGTAGACACACTGGAACCCAGAAATCCTCATTCTGGGTCAACTGCTGGATATCCGAAGTTGTGAAAGCATTATTTGAAGAACCATCCGGTTCAGTCTTGGTAGATTTGAAAGTATCCGTATTGAATATCATTGAAAAAAGCAACTGCAAATCAGAAGTATGTAACGTATGCTTTCTGGGTCTTAACACACTGATTAGCCGTCCATTAGGAGCAACCAACAACCCATACAGTAGATTTTCCGACTTGCAGCTGAGGAGAATCTTATCAATTTTGGACCGAATACTCTTTCGAAGCTTCAAGCACTCTAGTCCACCTATAATAAGCCCTGGGTTGTTGAAATTAGCTAGATCATTACAAATTGAGTCAAGACATGCAATGTCCGTCTTACCTAGTAATTTTCGAAGATCAAAGTTTTCACGTTTTTGAAACACTCTATCAATATGAGGCTTACTCAAAGTTGTCAATAGAAAATTGTAAAGAAAATCAATTTGTTGATTTAGTTGTATATCCGACTCGCCCAACGTTGAACTAGCCATCAAAATAATCGGAGACTTATTCAAAAACAAGAACCGCACTTTGGGACCATTTTTCGATCCAGCAACTATTGATTTGAGCACTTCATTTTCACCATTCGAACCGTACTGGAAAAATGACACTATGGTCTGGATGACACCGGAATAGACCGTCAAAATGTCATCTGAGCCATGCATCGAGTAAATCGGCTTACCAGCAGACGATAATATGAAGAAATGTTTCTTTCGCTTGAAAAACACATCGCTATCATCGTTATTATCAGCCAATTCCGTTTCGAATCCAAAGTCAATTGGTTTGTATATCTCAGAATCTTCGTATATTGTACTGTTGTTTAGGGAATTGATGATGGACCCTTGATCGCTGAATATGCTAGGTACCACACTTGCATGGCCACTAACACTTGTTCCTTCCTGTATAAGGGGATTTATTTTCCTACTTATGTGATCAAAATCGGCATCATTTTCGGATTGGTGAACAACAAGGTCAATGTTGCTGTAAGTTTCAACACCATCAAAGGTGCCAGACACTGTTAAATCTCCAAAATCAGAAGTGATGTCTGGATCATCAGTGGCACTCCCATCAAATTTCAACACCGGTGTTGTATGCTGTGCTAACACTTCGTGGGCACTGGTGGGAAACGAGCCAGAAACAACCTCTATTTCGTCACCACTGGCATTCTCAGCATTGACCTGAGTTGTTGGAACACTCTTAGTTATCAAGTCACTCAAGACCAACGAGTTTGATACCAGCGACACACATGATTTCCTGTGGTTCAGTCTATTGTGTTCATTATTGGTGTATGGGTTGAATTGAGGTTGGTCTGTGTTGTTTTCTGTTTCTATGTCACTGTTGAATGTACTGTTGCTGTAGTTTCTGCTGTCATAGTCTGGTCTATGAAAGTAGTTCTCGTGGATGGCGATTGGGCTAGCAGCAACCTGGACGGTTTGATCCTCTCCTTCTTGATTCATTAAGAGATACAACTGTATTTGTCTCTAATAAGTGATACCCCGTTTGAAGTTATCATTCCGGGAAAATCAGCAGATGATGCGTTTTAGTAGTGAATGGTGGGTGCCTCTTAGTTTAGCGAGCGGGTTTGTTTATTCTCAAAAGTTGATCTGAACTAAAACGAAAATATATGATTCTTATGCCCTCTTAACTGAACATTGGATGCCCTATACCCTGTCCATCCAAAGTCAACATGTCCGATACAAGTAGAAGTCGGTCTAACTCGTCAAAGCCATCAATATTTCCCTCTTTACCAGGCAATTCTTCGGACAGCTTGGACAAGGATTCACAATCTTACAGATTACAACGAAAACTGTCTGACATAGTATTTCATCCTGGAAATAGACAATCATTTGAATCTTCAAGCAGAAAAGATTCAGATAGTGATAGTATATCCTTCTCTACCCTTACCGAATGCCATCCTGCCATCTCAAATGTTGAATTCACAAACGTCAGATCCAGTATGGATAGCCCCAGGGATAGCACTAGCAGCACAAGCATACCTGCGTTTGCCAGCGATCTACGTTTACGTTCCTCTTCTACAGCATTGTCAAAATTCGGAAAGGACACAAAGTTGGGAAGACTGATGGGATTATCAGGAGATAAGAAGAAAAAAATACAACATCAGAATGACTCCATGATGCAAGACAATGGATCAGTTTATCCTTCACTCAACGATAGACACGGCTCTGGATCTTCCTTTGTTGGATTCACTGCA
The DNA here is from genome assembly GCA_030568425.1 of Ambrosiozyma llanquihuensis. Taxonomy (NCBI): domain Eukaryota; kingdom Fungi; phylum Ascomycota; class Pichiomycetes; order Pichiales; family Pichiaceae; genus Ambrosiozyma; species Ambrosiozyma llanquihuensis. Next base: position 107,522 of record JAJMFV010000002.1, on the reverse strand, counting down.
AAGTTGAAAAAGCCAGACAATCTGTCCATTCAGGCTTCCATTGTGCCTTCTTATAAGGAACTGAAATCACCATTGTACAAAACATCTAGAGAAATTGAGAGAATTGGAAATTTCAACGCAACTACCGTGCAGCCAGACAAAACATATTCTTCAGCAAGTAATGGACAACAAGTTGTTGCTAAATACAAACACCACTTCCTCAGATCCAAGAAAGACTTGCTGAAATCCTCTTCATATTCGAATTCAGATGTTGGCAGAAATCCAGTGTATTCGTTCTATCCGACCACAAACAATGATGATGACATACAAAAAACGGCATCTGAAATTGAAAATATAGATCTGAATGACAATGGTGTTAGTGATGATAGGGATATGGTTTCCGATGATGCATGGCTCACTCTATGCTCACTAATAGCGCCATTATTCAAGTGTGAAAGATTAACTACACCAATAGAAGAAATCAATAAGCTAGTTTATCTTTATTTGAAGCTTCGGAAATCTCAAGCAGCATCCAATTACTCTCAGGTGGTGTCTGGTAGTGCGATCTACTCACCAGTGAATTCAGCATTTCAAGCACAGACTGGATGGATCACACCATTGACCGCACCTACTCCTACTTTTGTAACTCAATTCAACCAGTCTCCAAACTCAATGCACACGATCGGCTCAACTGCAAACAAAGCTGTTGATGAGATTCAAGATTATTTGAAAATGGGAATGTCAGCATTGATAACATACATCCAAGTTGATGAACAAAAAAAGGAAGTGAAACTAAATACTAGAGTACAAAATGCACTTTTCAGAAACTCAACGCCAACTAAACGACAGCCTGGAAGCTCATCCACAACTACAATTGCTCTCTATTTTGAAAAGTCCATTCATGTACTATGGGAGTATTTCTATAACGATGTCTTCTTCTACTTACGTGGAATACTACTACCTTTGGAAAATGAAACACCTGAAGAGATATCTGCCTCGTCATCTTCAGATACCCTAACGCAAACGGCTCATATTGGATCTCAACATGGGTATACTCCCCAAGGAAGCGGTTCGGTATACTCTCAACACACAGAGCCTGGAATAGATGTGCGTGAGTTGATTTTAGTTACGTTTCGTGATAATATTGTGATACCACTGTATGAGTTGGATAGACAGTGGGACAGCAGCGATAGAGAGAATAGGAAAAGGGAGAGAGAAAATACCGTTTATTCAACCAATTCTAATTTCAGTGAGCAAATGAGGTTTGGTGGGGATCAGTCAGCGTTGTCGGAAGATGATTATCCAATGTACCTCACGCTACTTCAATGCTTCAATGTCTTATCTGGGGTGCAGACCAACGATACAAATCAGAAAATTATAGAGACTTTGATGCATCAGACGAGAGAAAGATGTAGAATTCTCGAAAGTATCTCTCAGCTCTAATTGTACTACCTCAATGACCTATGTGTATATGATGACTTTTTTATGTGTTTTTGACTTTTATTTTGTTTGGGATTTTTCAATATATTTACGGACTAATGTATGGAACACGGGTACGGGTACGGAAAGATTGCATAAGATCATGAATTATCAAGTAATTAAGCTGATGCACACATAACAAAAGAAAGACCCCCCCTTTCAGTGCAAAGTACACCAAGGTCTTCCATCATTCACTTGAAAATGACACAAAGCAGGCTCTAAAAGCATGGAAATGGAGGCAGCAACAACAATACCTGCGCTATCACTGATACCAACACAACCCATAGCAAATTCTCTTTCTTCTAACTCAGTATTATCCGTAACTGACATGAAAGTGTTGACATAAGCAGCACCACCTAGCAAACCTTCATAAAAGACTAGGATAAACATGATATAAATATTGGGGAATATCATAAACATCGACTGCAAGATGCATATGCCAACGTTTATGATCTGTAACATACTTGGAACAAACAAATTTCTAATTCTGATGAATGATCCCGATGAACGAGAGATGAAGACACCAAGTTGGTAGATTGAACCGTATGCCACGTAAGCGTCTCTGTAACTTGTGAATGGCATGTCTTCAATCGGAAACAACAAGGTTGGCGATATTCCTTGGTTGATCACATATTCAGCCACATATACACTGAATAAAGGTAGCATATACGGAACCAGAAAAGGTTTGATCCGGAGTAGAGTTGCCCTGATGTGCACAGTTAGTTTTTCAGGGGTATCCGATTTCACATTTGCAATCGATGTTGGTTCACTGGACACGAGATTTTCACGATCTTCAATGTCTAAATCAATCGCAGATCCAGCACTGAGATTGCTCGAACGTATTATAGGTGTTGGCAATAGCTTGAAGTAGGTGAAAATAAAAGCAAACGGTGCAATTGAAAATATCAACAATGAAACCTCGGGTGAGACTCTCAGCCATGTGGTCAACACCAGAAACAAAAACGATCCCACCAATCCAGCACCACCCGTACCCGATGACCAAGCACTCAATGAAATCGGTGGATAGTAATGTGTCAATTGCAAGAACGTTGTCTCTCCTAGTCCAGAAGATGCAGAAGCCAACATGATCCCAATTATGATGAGCCCCACATTTGACGAGAGTGAAACCAGCAACATTCCAAAGAAACTCAAAGCCACCAAGATCAGGATCCTTAAATTATATGGGATCTTATGGATGAAGAACGGTGCTATCAGTTTCAAACTGAATGAAGGTAGAACATCCGCAATTAACACAACCCCCTTTGGAGTAGTTGGGCCAACCAAATCAATTGCTGCACTTAGTATCACCACGTAAAGCACGTTGTTAATCAATCCAAAGATCCAAAAGGATGCACATGTACGTTTCAGAGATATCATTCAGATCAGGAGGAGTCTAGATAATTAACGGTAGTTTATATTGTGACACTGAATTCTAATAGATGGAATGCATTCATGATGGTTCAAAGTGACGTGTGACAAGAGATATAGATAAGAAATGAGGCACAAATTCGAGTGTGTCCTCTCCGCTCTCCGCACTCCGCATCAGATTCTTCATTCCCTACAACTTGAAAATACTACAAAACTACAATTTTTGTTTTCTCTCTTTTTTTTTTCAAAAGATATTCAAGATAATTGTGCTTAGAGCACAAAGTAAACTATATACAACTTATAAACATCATACATTAATAAAGAAAGTGGAACCTTTCATCGAGTAGTAAAAACATAATATTAGGGGGGGAGGAGAGATTCAGAGTCAGCTTGCTGATGTTTAGAAACCGCCCATACCGCCCATACCACCCATACCACCCATTTGTGGAGCAGCTGCAGGACCCTTTGGTTCTGGAGCATCAACAATGGCACATTCAGTGGTGGCTAACAATGAAGCGACACCGGAAGCGTCGACTAAACCGCTCTTGACAACCTTGAATGGATCAATGATACCGGCTTGGATCATATCGACGAATTCACCCTTGGCTGAATCGTAACCAAAGTTGAATTGATCACCGTAAACATCGGCAACTTTACCAATGATAACGGAACCTTCTTCACCTGCATTATCGACAATTCTCTTGGCTGGCTTGGTGATAGCGGATTTGATGATTTGGACACCTAATCTTTGGTCAAAGTTATCGGTCTTCAAGTTATCCAAGATCTTAGCAGCCTTGACTAAAGCGGTACCACCACCTGGTAGGATACCTTCTTCAACAGCGGCTCTGGTGGCACATAAAGCGTCATCGAATCTATCCTTCTTTTCACCAACTTCAACTTCTGATGAACCACCAACTCTAACAACGGCAACACCACCAGATAATTTGGCTAATCTTTCATGTAATTTTTCCTTTTCGTAATCAGAAGTGGTTGAATCGGCAATGACACCTCTAATTTGTTCAACTCTTTGTTGAATGTTGTCCTTGGAACCACTACCGTTCAAAACAACAGTATCTTCCTTTGTGATAGTGATGGAACCACATGAACCTAATAATTCAGGAACAGCGTTTTCTGGCTTGATATCCAATTCTTCAGTGAAGACGGTACCACCGGTTAAGATGGCAATATCACCCAATGTGTTCTTTCTGTTATCACCGAAACCTGGGGCCTTGACACAGGCAACTTGAACTTGGCCTCTTAACTTGTTCAAGATACAAGCAGCTAAAGCTTCACCGTCGATATCTTCAGCCAAGATCAACAATGGTCTTCTTAACTTGTTTGAAATTTCTAATGATGGTAAGATATCTTGGATTGAGGAGATTTTCTTTTCAGAGATCAAAATCAATGGGTTTTCAAATTCAATCTTACCGGACTTGGCATCAGTGATGAAGTATGGTGAGATGTAACCTCTGTCGAATCTCATACCTTCGGTAACTTCCAATTCATCTTCCAAAGTCTTACCTTCCTTGATGGTGATGACACCTTCTTTACCAACTTTTTCCATGGCAGAGGCGATCAATTGACCAATGTGGGAGTCACCGTTGGCAGAGATGGTGGCAACTTGAGCGATTTCTGCAGAAGTGGTGATTTCCTTCTTGTTAGCTTGTAAGTATGCAATAACGGCATCAACGGCAGCTTGAGAACCTCTTCTAAGATCCATTGGGTTACAACCAGCAGCAACATTCTTGACTGATTCGGAAAAGATGGCTCTACCCAAAACAGTGGCAGAAGTGGTACCGTCACCGGCACTTTCGTTGGTCTTTGAAGCGACATCCTGTAACAACTTGGCACCCAAGTTTTCAAACTTGTCTTGCAGGATGATTGACTTGGCAACGGTGACACCATCCTTGGTGATCTTTGGAGCACCGAATGGTTGTTCGATTAAAACGTTTCTACCCTTTGGACCCAAGGTGACGGCAACTGCATCGGCCAAGGTCTCGACACCCTTCAATAGGGCAGCTCTACCTTCGACACCGAATTTCAATTCCTTGTGGGAGTAGTTTCTAGCCAAGGAAGCAATGGACTTCTTGATTTGAGGACGGGCGAATCTCAACATTATGTGTGTGTAGTTAACCTAGGTGAAATTTAGGATGGAGATGGAGATAAAGAGAAGAAGCAGAGACGGAGTGCTGAAGAGTAGAGCCAAAGGAAAGAGCACCACCATATAAGAGACGAGATGGAGTGGAGAATTGGAGAATTGCCGTTTCCACTTTCGTCGTGGAACTTTCGAGACAAAATTTTCAGATTTTCACTCTGCGAAATCGGGTTTTTGTTTCTGATGGCCCAATGGAATGGCCATTGGGGGGCCACGGACTTGGATTCTGGTTATGGTTCTTCCATTCTTTCATTGATTGAACCTACCGAGTGTATGGCACATGGAATATACCATTGCATATCCCTGTCTCCCCTGTCTGCCCTGTCTGACGAGTCCACTTGGTTGTATATCGTCACTCGCCAGCCAGCTGAAGATCAAGATCGGGCCACTTGCCCCACAAAACACGCGGCGCACGACCCGCCAGCTCGGACAGCGTCTCGGGAAAGCGCACGTGACCTGATCTCTGACTTAGTGGTTTACTGATTTACCGATTTACTGGGGTGATATGTGTTATTGAACTTTTGATATTGTATCTATACTATTATTAATATTCACTCAGATCTCAACTATCCAAGGGTAGTATACACCCTCTTTCTGGACTTTCCTTCAGCTCCCTTGGCCTCATCTTCAGCCTCGGCTTCGGCAAACTCAAAACTATGGTTCATCTTCCATTGGCTCTTGATAAACTTCAATCCACTGATATTGAAACCAACATCCTGGCATGTGCCTTTCAAAACTTCTCTTAGTTGTGTCTTCAAACTGGTTATCTCAGTTAGTAGTTGTTCGTCCTTCTGACTGATCAACTCCATCGAGTTTGTTCTCACGGCAAAGAATAAAGTTCTGCAGATTAATGATATGAATGTCATGTTCTTCTTGATGTTATCTGGGGCTGTCCATAGTCTGACGAACTTCAACAGCTTGACCGTGTATGAGAATGGTAGTATTAGTAATGAATCTTCTAATTGAGAAGCTTTGATTCCAACCAATGCTTTCAACACGTATTCTTCAGGTGTAACGTTCATTGCTGTTAAGATGGCGTTTTTGGTTGGTTGAACAGGTTGTTGTGTTGATCTGTGCAACTTGAATGCCTTCATCTCCTTCTCGTATTGTTCCGATTCTTCAATTTCTTTGTATGATATATCTAATGCTTCCATCAGCTTTTCACCAGCTTTCAAATTCTCCATGGTTTGCTTGGAGACTCTTGTAACATCATCTTCATCTTCCCCTTCTGGTCTCTTTGTGATATCATCTCCTTCTAATGATTCCAATAACTCTCTCTCGTACAACTCATCCATTTCCTTTTCCTTTTCTTCCTCAACGAAAACCTCAGAATCGGTCTCTTCCCAAATTCTTATACTATTATCATGCGAAGCGGATATCATAAACTCTCCAGTAGAACTGATGGCCAAATTCCAAACTTCAGATTGATGTGCTGCCAATTTTTGAATGCTTTCGAATTTGATACCGTCCCAATATTTAACCATGCTATCTTTAGAACAACTGAAAAAATTCTTTGAATTTTGAATGAATTTCACACACATGATTGAATCTTGATGTCCAAAGATTGATTTGTGACAATCACCGAAATCCAAACCCCAAATTCTGATATTCTTATCAGCTGAAGAAGTGATGATCATTTTGGAATCATATGAAATATCAATCGATAAAACAGGTAATTTATGACCGTATAAACTCAAAAAGAATTTTAAAGTATCCAAAAAGAACACCTTGACGGTATTATCCATCAATGCAACGGCCAAATATCTCGAATCTGGAGAAACCTTAACGTTCAAAACATCATCATTCAACTCCAAAGTCTTAACATGACTCAACTGTAAAATGTTTAGGTGCTTATCAACAGTACCAGGAACCAACTCTTTCTCAATCTTGATCTCCCAAAACTTAACTGATTTATCAGCAGAACCAGTCAAGATAGATTTACCATTAGGTGCGATCTCAATCGACCAAATCGCTTGTCCTGAATGAGCATCATCAATAGAGTGTAAGATTGAAGATGATGCCAAGTCTATCAATGATAATGTACCTTCTTTTGTACCTATCACCACCAATGTTCCACCGGGTAAAAATTTTGCCGTTAGCACATTACCAATCTTATCAAAAGTTCTTATACATGATCTGTTCTTGATGTTCCAGACTTTAAGTAAATTGTTTGAACCGGTTACGAGAAGTTTATTATCGCCTGATATATCAATTGCTCTTATATCGTTTCTATGGCCCAAATGGTCCAACTTGAATTTCTCTTCGGCAATCTTATCCATTGGCTTGTGTTTCTTGGCTATTTCTGGAATAGGAATATGGTAGTATGAGATGGAATTGTTGTTCAATGTTACCACGATATCCAACTTTCTGTTGTTTGTTAATGCCCATGTAGTTGATCTCACTTTTGATCTATCCGAATAGATTGTTGTGAATGGAGCTATAAGCATACTGACTCTTGATTCTTTGATAGATTGTTCGATTTCTTCTTCGGTTAATCCTTTTTCTTTCAATCTGTTGGTTCTCTTGGTTATAGCCTTTGCGATCTCTTTATCTGATCTCAATCTGAAAAGTTCAATCATCTTGTCAGAATTAGAAACAAAGAAAAATTCACCTTGGTTGGTCATCTTGAATTCCAAATTCAAACCTCTTGCTTTACTTTGCTTTTCATATGCACCCAATTCAACAATTTTATGATTCTCATCGGATAAGTCAATTTTCCAAACTTTCAATTGATTCTCCATACCACTGGTAATACACAACTCCTTAGTTGTATTCAAACTCAAAGACCAACATTCACCACTATGTGCAACGTGTGTCTCTATACACTGCTGAGATTTCAAATCCCACAACTTGATCAAACCATCTTTAGAAACACTGAGCAACCAATCTTCCATCTCATCAACATTGGTATTCTCAGGCTCTATCAAGAAATCCAAACCTGTAATCTGATCTCTATGTCCTTTCAACTTAAACAACCCAGTCTCACCAACCAAATCCCAAACAATAACAGTGGTGTCTCTGGAACCAGACACTAATCTGGTACCGGATCTATCAAACTTCAACACCGAAATCGCAGACTTGTGACCGGAGAAACTGATAATCACTGACCCACTGGTAATATCCCAAATCTTGATCGAACCATCCTGATAACCAGCAGCAATCAACTTTGAATTAGGCTCGTAACATAAATGGACAACTTGAGAAGGTGCAGATTGCGTGTTGGAATCATAGGACCCTGGTGTGCTACCATCTTTTAATTTTTTCAACAGGTTTCCAGTCTTGATGTCCCATATTAGGATCTCTTCTAAACCTGCGGTTATTATCTGTCCTGCACTCTTGGATGAGCTTGATGATGATGATGATGTAGCTGAAGGTGGAAGGTAGATTGAGTTCGATTGAGAGGCAATCACACCAAACACTTCCGCCTGTTCATAACGCTGATATGATTTAACCATTATGGTGCAATTATAATGACTTTATATGTGTATCGTAGTATAGATGTCTTCGAAGTGTCTACAATCTGGACTGGTATCAGCTTTATAAATCGTCTAAATAAAGAAAAAAAACGAAAATTTTCAAAAAGATTTTTTTTTGTTTTAAATTTCTCCTCGCTCAAAGAGGAAATAAACGGTACAGCCTTGGACTGGAGGGGTTGGAAGATCCAACTGTATTTACCAGATTTAGTACTTTTAGTCGATAAGATGTTATTAGATTTATTACAAAGGTAATTAATTTTGGTATTTGTTATCCAAGTTCCACTTTCGGGTGATATATTCGTGTGGTATGGCAATGATATGGCATGTAATTTTTGGGATTCAACGCTCTCCCTTATCGTCGAGCCATTCGACAAACTCATCCATCAAAACAGGCCACGATTGACTCTCGTCGTACTTCGACAAACTTGGATCCTTTTCATACTCCTCCAAAAACGGCAACAGCATATTCCACTGATCTTTAGTGATCCCTGTCTTTGACTCTGTTTCTAAGAAATGGTTGAACTTCTCCAACTGTGGCTGCAACGGACGTGGTATGATCATCCTCCAATATTCTATTGCCACTTCCAATGGGAGGTTTTTCTGTTTTTTTTCAAGTATGAACTTGTAAGTGAATTCGTAAATCTTTCGATGGTAATCTTTACTCGTATTGAGTTGTTGTTTGAGGGTATGTTCAATGTATGATTGCATCTCATGAATGGTGCTGCATCCAACTTTTGTCCAGTTCTTCAAAAATTGCTCCTCTTTGAATATCCCTTCTCCCGGAGATTCTAGAAATTCTGCTATGGTCAACACAATGATGTCTTCTGGTTCGTATCCCAAGTCATCCAAATATTCAAGAGTACCATCAATACCAATTATAGGATTGCCGATTGCATCAGGCTCAGCTGCACGAAAAAGACGTTATCATGTTAGTATACTACGCTAATTCAAATGTAAAAAGAGAATCAACTTCAGGCCTGGTTGGTAGATGATGTTATAACTGGTGTTGTCATTGAGATTGCAAAAGGCAACGGCCATCGGTGTGTGAGGAAGAACTGTAAAGACATACCATCTCTATATTTATTGAACAAACTTTGTAACTTTGGACTTATCTTGACATTACTATCCCTTCCTGATTTCGATTCCTTTTGGATAATCCCATCGGCAAGATGTGCATTGTTGTAGTAATCGTTAATCGACTGTGTGATTCTGTTTTGGTTTCTGGTGAGGAAAAAAGTTGCCACTGCTTCAGAAGACGTTCCCGTGACTTCCAAGAACTTCTTCACCGTTGCAGCTCTAGCACCAGACATTGGAATTTTGGTAATGGTTTTAGCTAGTGGTATTAGTATGCAAGCTTGATAACCAGCTAACATCGATGGGATCCATTTGATGTTGATTTGATGTTGATTTGATTTTGACAAAATTTGGAGCGACAACACCAAATTTCGCATCTCAAACAAACAAAACTGTTTTCGATAAGGCTTCACGTACAGATCACTTGATCATCTTGTATGTAAGAACCGTGTATATACAACTGATCTGACAACAATGGGCTCAATTCCAATATCATTAGACGTCTTCAATCTTGTTTTCAGTGACCAAACAGGGGCATATGGAATCGACGATCCATCCTCGGAGATGGGTATCATTATCGACTGGGTCTCAGAGGTGATACTTCATGACCAGCATGATTTGCCACTCCGAGTGAAGACTGCTCTCAGGAATGTTGAACCAGGAGACGAAGACTTGTTCAATAAAGTTATATCACATGCAAGAATGGAAGTTCATAAGAAGGGGAAGGAACTATTGGCTTCTATCACCACTAAGGAATCCATTGAAGATGAGGTTAGTCGATTGAGTGCCCTTTTGATCTGGATTCGTACCACAACAACCAAACTTGACTATTGTTCTCGTGCTTTGAACATGAGCTATGACCAAATAATCCTAATTCAGAGGGCCTACAATGCAGTTTTTCAAAAAGTTGTCTTGAGTAAACAGGTTTGGAATATAGTGAGACACCTGTTTGAAAAAGGATTATTTAAACTGGCTATAACTGACTCCGAGTTGGAACAGTTGAAATACATATCGACAACATTATCGAATGCTGGGATGCTGATGGAAACTAGAGATCTGATAATGCATCTTACAAAGGAGAACATCAAACAACATGTGAGCTCTAGTTGTTCTAAAAGATGGAATACACCACTCCTGTTGCCTCTTTTAAACTGGGTCAACAATGACTTATGCCCAAAGATATTACACGTTATACCCAAAGCTGACTATAGTAACCTGGAATTGCAGCTGGTTGAATATGCTAAGCTGGAGTTAACAAAATTGAGAACCATTGAAAGTTTTGATATTGTTATAAATTATCCCACTTCTACAATTGCACTTGAAGAATTTAGAGAATGTCTCATAGACAATGAACAAAAATCAGAACTAGTGAATTCGTTCATTCAACTCTCTGACAAAAGATTGCTACATTCAGGTACAACAACAATTGATATCATTGCCACATACATATCCACCATCAGATCTTTTCTAATCATTGACCACAGAGGTGTTCTTCTGGATAAAGTTTGTAGGCCAATTAGAGATTATTTGAAACATCGAGAAGACACAATTCAAAGGGTTGTTTTTGCATTGTTGGACACTACTTCAAGCAACAAGTTGATCGAGCTAGCTATTGAACTTCGTAATTCAGACACCAAGTTCAAAACCGCTATGCATGAGGTTGAAAGAGATTTAGATTGGATTCCTGATCCTGTTGATGCATTGCCTGATTTCCGTAAAGGTGTGGTTGAAGATATAGTGGAAGCGCTCATATCTATCTTTGATTCAAAGGCTGGATTCATGAAGGAGTTTGTTGAGATGTTTTCGAAACAATTATTGGAGATTACTGATTACGATGTTAGATCAGTTTACCACAATCTCAAACTTTTAAAGGCCAGATTTGGTAAGACTGAGTTTGATTCTTTGGATGTGATGCTGAAGGATATCATTCAAAGTAAGAAAATCAATAGAGAGATATCATCCAATATTGTGAGTGCATCGATTGTGTCTCATATGTATTGGCCTGAATTACCAGAGGATAAATTGAAACTTCCTGAACAAATCACAAATAATTTGGATGATTACGAGAAGGCTTTTGAAAAAGTGAAGAAGGGAAGAAAGTTGAACTTGATTCCATCTCTTGGGTTTGTGGATATTGATATAGAATTATCCGATGGAATAACAAAGAATTTCAACGTGAGCCCTGATAAGGCTGCGATCATCTATTACTTTCAAGAAAAACCGGAGGGTACTGAAGTTAAATTAGCAATGTTGTGTATGGGATTACAGATGTCGTTGAAGTTGGTGACTAGTGGTTTGAGATTTTGGGTTAAAAATGGGATTCTTGTTGAGTGTGGATTAAATGGATTCAAAGTGGCAGAATAATTGGAATCACTACGCGTAGAGATGTTAAGTATTCCTTCTGGTTGTTTTCTTTTGTGTATGACTAAATATGGTATAGTAATAGATGAGATAGAGCTTTTGGTGCTCAATTTCTTCCTTCGCAAGTATAATCTGGTACTTGTAAAATTCTAGGTGATGTTAGGACCTTCAATATAGTAACACTCTCTGTATACGTAGAATGTTTACGACATACTTTGATAGTTTGAGATAACAATTGACAAAATCAAAAAAATACTAAGAATTAAAATTTATTTTATTTCAAACACTTTACCAAAAAACGGAATCTAGGATATTAGGCAAGTACTCCTCTCTCTAGGAATTAATATCATTTCCCAGAAAGAAGGGTTCAAGAGTCATTCGGATGACATTCATAAGAGGGAGTGGTATCCCCAATGTGGGTTCTCTGGGCGCTGCAAACTGAAGCATCGAACTGCAGGCCGATACACTATTTTAGGGCACTTGACAGGACAACATAAAGGAACAACGTTTTGGTGCTGGTAATATACATAGCCCACAGCTACCACACTGTGTTTATTTATAGTATCTTTGACCGTTGCTTCTCTGAACATGAAAAGGACCCTTCAGCCTTCAGATCCCTCTTTGCTCCCCACCGCCGCGCGGTCTAGACCCGTTCCCAAAAGCCGCACCCAGATTGGCGAGGGACCGGCTGATGGCATCTTCACACACCTATCTTCATCTTGATGGCTTAGATGGTGAACAACAGTCATCCTTGAGTACCCAATGCAGTCACTTGCATGTCACTGGTAGGTCACCAGTAAGTGACAACGAAGCCTCAAGCTGTGCTTTTCAGAATGACCTGCAATGACCCTCAGAGCCTGTTTATATGACCGCTCCATAAGAGCTACAAACGTATATAAATGATACAGTCTTTCACTTGTAAACCATTCAGAACATTGGAAAGATGGAATACACCTTGATATCTCATCAACAAAAACCCCAAACACCCACACACTAACTACATATCTACACACTAAAAACACAATGTTTTCACTAAAGTCTATCGTTGCAATTGCTGCTACCATGCAGCTGCTTGTGCCCTCAACCGCTGCTTTTGACCCATCATCAAAGACCAACACCGTTCTCTACTGGGGTCAAGCTGCCAGTGGTTCTCAAGAGCGTTTAAGCTACTACTGTAATAATACAGAGGCAGATATTATTGTCTTATCATTCATGACAGAGTTCTCAAATGCCGATACTGCTCCTGTTCTAAACTTTGCCAGTTCCAGTACTTCTCAAGTTGCTGAAGATATTCCAATCTGTCAAGAACAAGGCAAGAAGATCATGCTATCATTAGGTGGCCAATACCTTACAACAGATCAATATGGATTCAAATCTGATGATGTGGCTGTTACATTTGCCGATTACTTATGGAATGCATATGGTCCTGAACAAGACTCTTCCGTCACCAGACCTTTTGGTACCGCCGTCATTGATGGGTTTGATTTGGATATCGAAAGTAAAAATCAGACAGGTTTTGCTTCACTTGCCACAGAATTGAAAACCAAGTTCAGTACAGATTCATCCAAAGATTATTATCTATCCGTTGCTCCACAATGTGTTATTCCAGATACCAGCTTGGAACTCGTGTTAGAGAACTCCCTTGTTGATTTTGCATTCATCCAATTTTACAACAATCCAAGTTGTGACCTATCAGCCGGTTCATTCAACTATCAAACCTGGTCAGAAAGAGTCACTACAAAATTCAAGAACTCCGATATCAAACTATTTGTTGGTGTTCTTGGTTCATACATCGCCAATGCTGATTCCGGTTATGTTGCACCTTCTGTTATTCAAAATTCCTTGCAAGTTAATGTCACGTCTAACTCTGATCATTTTGGTGGTATTTCTATTTGGGATGCATCAAGAGCCATCAATAACACTATCGATGGCATTGACTATGCTCAGCAGATGAAAAACATCTTAAAATCAGAATTTCCTTCTTCAAGCACCACTTCATCTTCAATTTCCTCGAGTACTAAATCCGCTTCAATATCAGCAACCACATTGGAAAACGATCAAGCTCAAACAGCATCTCTTAAGTCTATGTCTAAAGTGATTTCCAGCGCATACAGTCAATCCACTTTAACAACAGTCATTACATCTGCTTCTGATGCTCCACTACCTTCAGTTTCAACCCATGTTGGTGGCTCCCCTGCCTTAAAGGCCACAGCCTTTCCTGCTGCTTTATTGATGGTCTTAGCCATGATCTTCTAAGTGTATTTTAGAGCACACCATTTTGTATATTATTATTTTAATATGGCAACATTTTCACACTTTCTTCCCACCTTGCCATTGTTACTTCTAAGTCCCCTTTTAAAGACATCTTTTTGTATACTACTGTTCAACTAAATATATTCTGATACCCCATATGAGACCCAAATTCAAATCTTCACGCTCGCTCTTTCCTCACACCAAAATTTTCGTAGACCAAAAAAAATGGTGAAGAGACTTTTTACTGAGGTTCACACATAAGTGCAGGTGACATAAGGACAACCAGCCTGATATCAACACATTCAACGACCAACATGGCTAAGAAAGATAAGAAATCCAAGGATGCCAAAAAAGCACGTATGGCTCTGAAAAATGAAAAAAGTACAAAGAAGGCAGGTGAAAAAATGAAGAAGATGTCCAAAAAGGCCGGAGATGATCTTGAAGACGATGTTGATCTGGATGAGCTTTTGAAACAATTAGCACAGCAACAAGCTGAATTTGAAGAGGTTCACGTTGAACAGGTTACCAAACCCACCAAGAGATTGAACGCCACTCTTTGTGCTTCGAGCAGCAATGGTAAAAAAGAGTTGGTTTTGTTCGGTGGTGAAGTCAACACTGGAACAACTGTTCATTTCTACAACGATCTACATGTTTACTCAACAGAAAGCGATACATGGAGAAGATACATGTCGAAAAACTCCCCTATTGCAAGATCATCACATACGATGTGCTATCATCAATCAGGAATCTTCCTTCTGCACGGTGGTGAATTTTCATCACCTAAACAGTCCACCTTCCATCATTATGCCGATTCTTGGATCCTAGACTCTCAGACCAAAGAATGGAGTAAAGTTGACGGTAAAGGCCCATCATCCAGATCCGGTTCCAGAATGGCCATCTGGAAAAACTTCATCATGTTATCCGGTGGTTTCAGAGATTTGGGAAGCCATACCACGTATCTAAATGATCTTTGGTTGTTTGACATCACTACTTATAAATGGAAAGAGGTTGTCTTCCCGCCAAGTCATACCCTACCTGATGCCAGATCCGGTCATTCTTTCATATCAACAGACGAAGGTGCCATTTTATATGGTGGTTATTGCAAAGTGAAGGCTGGTAAAGGTCTTCAAAAAGGTAAAGTTTTAACGGATACATGGGAATTGAAAATGAAAGCTGATCCTAAATTGATAAGATGGGAAAGAAAAAGAAAGCAAGGTTTCCAGCCAAGTGCAAGAGCCGGATGTTCTTTACAACTTCATAAAGGTAGAGGGTTGCTGTTTGGTGGTGTTTATGATTACGAAGAGACTGAAGAGACACTTGATTCTGAGTTTTACAATTCTTTGTTGTCGTATAATATTGAGACTAACAGATGGTATACTTTGAGTTTGAGAAACCCTAAAAAGAAGCAAAATGTCAAGAAGGAAAAAGTAAACAGAGATAAAGAATTAGAAGATATGCTGAATGAGATCTTGGCAAAGGCCAATTTGAATGATGATGATGACGAGGATGAATCAGAAAATAAAAACAAGATTGCTGAAGTGATTGCTCCAGAAATAGAGGAAGAAGAAGAGGACACAAAGGTTGAATATGAGTTCAGAAACCAGATGCCTCATGCTAGATTCAATGCTCTAACCACGGTTCTAGATGATAATTTCTACATCTATGGTGGTATGTTTGAATCCGATGAGCAAGAGTTCAACTTGGACTCATTCTACGTTATTGATTTATCCAAGTTGGATGGCTTGAAAGTTCTATGGGAAGACTTGTCTGAACTAGATGCCTTAAGAGACGGCTCTGATGATGAATTCGATGATGATGACGATGATGACGACGAGGATGATGACGATGATGACGATGAGAACACTGATCGTAAGTTAATCGCAGAAGAAGAAGAAGAGGAGGAAGAGGAAGAGGAAGAAATTGAGCCTGAGATCCCTGATGAGAGACCTTGGTTACCACATCCAAAGCCATTTGAAAGTTTAAGAGACTACTATTTGAGAACAGGTGCTGAATTCTTGAAGTGGTCTATCAGCAGTAACAGAGATGCTAGAGGTAAGCATTTGAAGACAAAATCATTCGAGTTATGTGAAGAGAGATGGTGGGAAAGAAGAGAAGCTGTCAGAATTGACGAAGCTAATTTGGAAGAAAGTGGTGTCACCGAACAGATTGAAAGGGACTTCAGTGTCAAAGGTGGTATTAAGAGAAGATAGATACATGTTATATAGACTATCAGTAATGTTTTTTTTTTCATATTTATAATATAGATAAGTAATGTACATGGATTAGAAGATGGATGAAACCTGCAAAAAAAAAGAGAAGTAGAAAGAATGCTAAATAGGAATGATGAATAAAAATTGAATGAAAACGATTAGGCAAAATGAATACCAACTTGATGGAAAGCATATAAGAGTTTCAAAAAATCAGTTTGATCTAACTTTGCAGCTCTCTTTTCACCAAACCCAGTCTCTTGCATAACTTGCTCAACTTTTTCTCTAACGATTTTATTATAGTCAGCCTTAGTATCAACCAACATCTCACCTCTTTGTTCACTCAAATAAGACAAATACGCCTTGTAGTTTATCTCCAAGATGTCAACGATTTTATTGTTTTTGAAAACGGCATTCAAAGTTTTATTTTTTCTATTAAAACAAAATCTTAGCAAACCATCCCATTCGTTATAGTCGATATTTGGTCTTGGGAATTTTGGCTCAATTTTAACAACTGATGATTCAACTTTTGGAGGAGGTCTGAAATTGTTCTTACCAACTTTCATAACATGTTTAACATTTCCCCACATTTGCGCATTTGCACTCAATCTGTTATATAACGAATCACCTGGTCTAGCTGTTAAATTCATTGCAAATTCTCTTTGGAACATCAACACTGCGATTCTTGGAGGCTTTGGCATACTCAACAACTTGAAGACAATACCGGAAGAAATTTGGTATGGAGTATTTGAAATACAAACATCGAAATATGGTAATTTTTCCATCTTCATGAAATCACCCATCACAATCTCCAACTTCTTTTCTAATGGTGTACCTTGAACTCTCTTAGTTAACTCAGCTGCCATCTTTGGATCAACTTCAGAAGCAATAACTTTTCTAGCTTTTTCCAAAATTCTAACAGTCAAGTTACCCGTACCTGGACCAATTTCCAAGACGATGTCAGATGGCCTTATTTCGGCTTTATCAACAATACCTTGTGCAATCAACGGGTTCTTAAGAATATGCTGACCCAAGTCGGTGTTGAACTTGAAAACCTTGTTGATCTGGTCGCCACCAGTAGGGTCTGATCTTTTTGTGAACTGTTTCTTGTCTGCTTTTGGCATTTCTTGGGTTATATCAATTGAATCTATGTAGTACAAGTGACTATCAGCAGCCATTCCACCCAACTCTTTTCAATCACTTTTCACTTATTTATCTTTTTCTTTAAATTTTTTTGTGAAATCAAAAAATATTTTCAAAGGCTGTGCACGGGAGAATTTATAGGCACGGGAGTGGACAATGGCAGACTTCTGATTACTCCGCATTTCCCAGTTCAATATCTGTGTCCTTCTTTTAACTGCAGAGAGTGATTGTATTGCTGTAACCTATTCAAATCTATAAAGTTCAGTTGAAGATGGTTGACCCAGTAAGATTACAAAAGAGACCGCCAAGAACAATCGACCCTAACATAAAGACTACGGTTTCATTGGGGTTCTTGAACAACAAGCACGGCAAGGCATTTCAAAAGATTGGATTTGGTCTCGTGTTTTCACTTCTACCCATAGCTGAACTTTTCAGACGTTTATACTTTGATGGTGAACGAGGCAAACAGGAGGGAGAATTCAATAAGGAGGATCATTCGGTTAGATTGTTCGATGAGGTTGAAAAGGAATATGTCTTTCAGAATAGCTGGCTAACTAGAGTATTTGGCCCAAGATGATGCAAGCATGCCAACCACACATTTTTCAATAGTGCACTTAGAATATAATATATTTTTCATATTCCCACAAACGGTTTCATATACTGATAAATAAATTGATTGAAATAAAGAAAAACAAATTTACATAGAAAAAAAAGATACCTCACCACATTAAAAGAAAACCTAAAATTATACATTACACTCAGAAAGTCCCACTCACTGATCTTATCCTAATGGCAGACCGACCCGGTCCATCAACATCATCTCTAATTCCCATTGATGACTGTGCTCTTACTCTCTGTTTGATCATCCGCAATGGCGTGGGAGGTTTCATGTGCGATGGAGATTGAGATGGAGATGGAGACGATCTGTACGAAGACAGAGCAGATCCAGGTCTAGTTAAAGTTCTCATAGTATTTGTAATTGTATCCGGCATGGGGGATTTTGTGCCGAGTCTATTGGATAATGAAGATCCCAGTAATTCCAACCTTGAACCTTGAACTTTTCCAGTTTTGGGAAATGAAGGCGATTTTAAGGGTGTTGGTTGCTGATTTAAGAGCTGTTGTCTTGTAACGGATCGAATGATTCCTAACCTTGACTCGGCACGGGTTGGTAGTGGAATCAAACTTGACTTTGGTGTGGGTTGTTCACTATTAAAAGTATGATTTTTATAAGGTTCCAACAACTCTGTTTTGTTTGTTATTAACTTTGATTGTTTTATATCAAGCAAAGTACCCGCTCCTCCTTTGTTAACTTTACGACCCATACTGCTGACTGGCAAGGGAACATATTTCAATGGTTTATTGGAGTTGGGTTGATGGCTTGGTGTATCAATCGGTGATGATGACATGTTATCTGTGCTTCTTAATTTGGAAGTTGGTGTAACGAATGGATTTGGAGCAGATGCGACGCATTTCAACTGGGGTGGAGAATCATCATCCAACAATTTCATCATTTCCATATCCCCACAAAGTGTTGAATCGGAACCTCCAGATCTAGGATGATTTTCTTTATCACCACTAGTAGACACCTCATTTATCAGTTTTTGTATTATATCATTATTTTTCTTCTCATTGGAATTCACCTTGTTGTCGTTTAATTGGGTGGTTTTATCTTGCAGAATCTTGAAATTGCTATGAGGATTCAATTTTCTTGCACTGGTTGGGTTATATTCAATCATAATAGAATTCAAACCAACTTTCAAACCATTGGATGCTGCTCTTGGTTTGACCACCGAATGTTCAATCGCTAAATCATCATCATGATTTTTGAAATATGATTTCTCTCTGTTTTTCTTGAAGTATGATTTATTAAATTTGGCGAATTTCTGAAACATGTCATCCTTCTTTGATATGATTTTTTTATCATCTATCAAGTTTTCACCAATGGCACGTTTAAGAATATCAAAGGAAATGTCCAATGTATCCAAAATTTCCTTAGAATTTGATGGCTCTTGCTCCAACGAATCAATAAGTTTGGAAGTTTCAATCATCATGTATTCAAAAATCGACCTCCATTTACAATCATTCAATTCAACTCTTAAATTTCTCACTTTATCATTCAAATTTCTTAGTTTATCAATCAATTTCTCATATCTGGATATCAATTGCAAGATGTAGTTTGCATTGGTGTCTTTTGCGAGTTCACTAAACTGTTCTATTGTTTGAGGTATAAACATGATTGAAGCGTTTATTGGACTTATTCTTGTATTTAAATTATCAAATAAGTTGTAAAGTTTTCTATCAAACTCATCAAACATGGGTAAATTCAAACTGATGTTTGAGTTCCTATTTAGTTGAGTATTCAATTCAACAAGTGTATACATTTTGTTTTTGCCATTTTGTTTCATTATATCGATACTTTCCACCAATTTGTTACATTCTTCAATCTCAGTTTCAATAGATTTCATCATCAAAATATCCAACTCATCATACTGTATTGAAACATCCAATTTCTTCTTATATATGAGAACATATTTCTTCAATTTCAATGATAATTCACAAATCATATTGATTTGATTCAGGAGCTTGTCAACTTTTGCTTGATTATTGTGTTCATCATTTATTTGAGTATCTAAAAGTTCCAATAAACTTGAAATCAATTGTTCAATCAACTCGGTACTTCTGTGTAATTTCAAGATCTGTGTCTTTCCTTCCAATATCCAAGCCAGTGAGAATTTATCCTTTATATTATCATCCATATCGATTTTTTCAAACGTTGAAGATTGCAAGTTGATAAAATCCAACAACTCATGAATCATATCCTCAATCTTGATTAAATCAAATCTCTTTAAATTCACTTCCGATTCGAGTTCAAATGGACTGATGACATCTTTTAAAGACAACACATAATCGATTTTAAGGTACCCTTTGGAATTGTTCAGGAGATTCGACAACTTGGTCTCTTCTGAACATGATGGTGGTGATACCTCAGTCATTGCATGTATGACCTCTTTCTGTTTTTTTGCTTTTGCTTTTGTTTTTCTGTCAAAAAACACTCAGCAGGTATACCTTATATATGTATATATGAGATACCTGCAATTATATTCAATTGAACAATGATATGAATCAAGCAAGTAATCAAGAACTATATAGCTAGAACTTATCAAGTGCAAATAGTATTTAATTGTATCCACTGGTATAACCATGTCATCATCAACTCATCCGCAATGCACACCAATCAGACAGGTAATTTCAACCTAAAACCAAATCAAATTTTGAAACTCCGCTCAGGCCCTGTTTACTCATTTCCCAATTAGGAAATCTAATTTATATAATGCACAGCCCATTAATTGAGCAAATTGTTGCGCCACTTTGCTGTTTTCGCATGAGGCGGGTGTCAAGATATGGCTGAGTTTTGTTTTGGCGTGGCTGGTGACAAAAGGGGATCAACTTCAACTTGAAACTCCGTTGAATACTTTGATGTGTGATTCAAACAAATAAAAGACACACAATCACATACATACATGCACACAAAATATCTTATAACTGTTGATATTAAATAAACATATATATATATATCACCTACATACTTTGATCAGCAAGAACAGCCTCTGCATCTTCCTTTGCCTTTTCAAACACTTCATTTTGCGATTTTTCAGCTTCTTCACTACCCAGCTCCAATCCAACACCAGCAGCTGTTGCTTCATTCAGTGAGTCCATCGCTTTTTTAACCATTTTATAATTTGTTAAGATCATCTCACCTGTAGTTTGCAAATATTCCAATCTCTTATCAACAAAATTGTCACAGAAATCTCCCACTTCAGATGCCCGTCCATTGAAAGTTGCAAATTTAAGTTTTTGTTCACACAATGCATCTTTCATATCTTTATATATTTGTAATTCCACATCGAATCCAATTCGTCCGAACTCCTCACCGATGTTTCTAATTTGATGCTCATCCAAATCCAAAGTCACCTTGTCCTTCACAATCATCAATGGATCCAATTTAGGATCATGAACATGATAAAACATCGGATCAACATTATCTTTATTCCACGGAAATTTATACTCTCTATCATAATCATATCTGTAACCTTCAGGATCCTTCTTAATATCATTCTTAACCCTTGCAATATTCTGTTTGAGGATTTCAAAATCTTGTAAAGGATCATATTGAACAATTGTTGAATGCTCCCAAACCTTCAACTCTCTTTTCCACCAACCATAAACTCTATCAGGAGCCTTATACGGCTGATAATAAGGTTTGTTATAATAATGTGCAGCAGCAACAAATGTTTCCTTATCACCTTCACCAGCACCACCTTGAGATAATAATGGATGATAACCTTGTGGACCATCAGTGTTGTAATATGCAGCAAGTAACAGGACATCGAAATGAGTAGATTTTCTAATCAGCATCTCACCGGACTCAGATGACCAATCAGGTAGAGTACCAGCTCTATCATGATATGCCACTTCACTTCTAACGTTTCTTAATTGATTGTCATTGTAATAGTGTTTTGGATCGGTATAGATATCGTTCAATCTTCTAATTGGCTTATCACTAACTTCAATACCGGCAACTTTGTAATATGCTGGAGCAGTGGTTCTTCTCCAGAAATCTGGCCATGTTAACATACCAAAATTTTGATAAAGATCGGATTCGAATAATGGATCAGGGTTTTTAACAGGTAAGGAATCTGAATCCAACAAAAAGGTGTTTTCAAAAGATGATGCCAACAATGCAAAAGATTTGAATTGATAACCTGAAAATGAAAACCCTTCCAGATTTTCTTTACCCAACACCTTTGACATGACGATACATTTTGCATTCACTGCAGGTAGGATATACTCACAAAAATCAACTTCATAATCTTCATCATTTGGTAACAGAACTTCAACAGGCAACACTGAACCAACGTTTCTCAAAGCTTTAATGGAAACATAAGAAAGCCAAGAGTATTTACCACCACCAACCATAACATAACCTGAACCTTTATAAAACTCAGCAGGTGGAACAGGAGGAATTGCATCCACAACTTTTCTATGTTTTGCAGTAAGATCATTCAAGAAATCATCATGGAAATCCATCAACCCTTTCAGTTCTTCTTCAGATGCCATATTAGACACCGAGTCATAACAAAAGATTCTCCAAATGATCGGCTTACCGTTTTCAATCGTTGCTCTTTCATGATGAATGATCTCCAACTTGTGTTCTTTCAAGACACTGAAAAAAATCTGAAAGAACTTATGAAACAATGGATTACCAATTGAAATATCAATATTCGAACCTTCTTCAGGTGTATAATCCAATGTTATATACTTCCTTTCTTTTTCATCCAGATTCTTTGACGTACCCCCTTTCAAGAGGTATTTCTTTTCATTGATCAACTCATCCTGTTTATCCTGCAAGACTTGGATCTTGGACTGCAATGTTTTCTCCTGTGTTTTTAAGAACTCTCTCATCTGCTTATGTCCATCTTTCAAATCTTTAGCTAGGTCAACATACTTGGTTAGATCCGTCTCCAATTGGGACTTCTCCTGTATCAACTGTTTATTTTCATTTCTGAATCGAATTACGGTGTCACCACCATTGGGACTACCGATGTATTCCTTAGGAGATGTTGTAGCTGCGATTTTATAAACTTCTAAAGCCTGGTCAGCTTTAAAAGTTGCATAGAAATGGAACAACAAGAAACAAACAAACAGGAAGATTGGAATTTGACGTTTGTTCTTTTTGAATATTCCTAAACTAGCACGCATCTTGGGCTATTTGGAAAATGAGATGAAAGCGGGGGGGGATGAGCACAAATTGAAAGAGAAGAGTATATCATACTTAGCTGAAAGGAAAGGAATTCAAAATGGACGGACACAATTCAAGGGAAACTAGCAGATTTATATTAAATTGATGACATGGTGAACCAAAACACAACCAACTTCAAAGCACAATTGACCCAAAAAGTGAAAAGCACAAGCTAAGCAATCAGATTAGCCAGCATACACCATCTCTCTCTCTCTGCCCCACCAGCACCACCAGCACCACCACCCTAAATAAATAAATCAACCCCAATAAGGCCCATCGCACACGACCTGGACCCCCCAGACCCTTTCACCGGCAAGCCAGCACGTACAAAGTATCGTATATCCTACCGAAAGGAAGTAACTGGCCCATGCCATCCACACATCCACGCATCCACACATCATGATTACCACAGCACATACATCGAACAGAACGAAAATGCACAATTATGCATGAACACCATTGTACCATCTGGTAAAAGATGCGTTCGTCTATTGATAAATTTCAAGTGCACCACCAAGAGTTTTCTTTGTATTGCTGTGTTTTGCAGTGGGTTTATTTGGAAGGTTGCTTCGGCTGGTGGTTTTGTGATTTTGTAAGAAGCAAAGAGCAAGGAAACATGCACCATCGCCAAACCACGCCGCCGATACGCCGCACGGATGTTCCGACAAACGAGAGAGGATCTGGTCTGTATTCCGAAACGGGGGCTGAGCATGAGCTGGGTAAGGATTCGCGGTTAGGGCAGCGGTGTGAGGAGGGATGGGTGGGTGCATTGGGTGTTTCTGGTGTTGGGATGCGTGTGTTTTATCGGCATCTTTGTTTTTTGGCCCGAGGGGGGGGGGTCTGCCATTATGCGCACGGGTTCGGAAGGTGAGATCTCAACAATGTTGCTTGAGGTTGCTCTTGGTTGCGCTTGATAATATTGCTTGATATTTTATAATTTATATTTTATAATGATTTTGTAAAGATGAAGATTATAATGATGCTTGAGTTTGGGTTTGCTTTGATGCTGGTGTGATATTGCTATACTTTAATTGAATGCTACATTATTTTTATTATGTGGGGCCACTGGGGATTAAACTATTAAGGCTATCCAGATTGGGTTTATCCGAAACAGCGATCTTGTAATTTTGAAATGAAACTAATGGGAAGTTAAACAGGATGGCATGCAATATATATGTAGCGTGTCCAATTTTATCCAATGCCGTTACTTTTGCTTTTACTGTTGCTGTTGCTGTTACTGTTGCTGTTGCTATTACCAACTCTGTTTCTAATAGGAAGCAGTGAAAAGCAACGGGCACCATTGCATACACACACACAAAAACACAGGTGAGATCCTGCTTGAGGGCACACACACATCTGAGCCATTTGCAGGGTTGGCAAGTCTTGGCAGATGCCCAGTACAAATGCTCGTTGTTCAATCGCAGTGTATTTGGTCCTGGGTTTCTGTCGTGGGGTTGCATTTGCATCTGAAAAGTAGCAATTTCGTGCGTAATGACTGAGCAAAATTGCCCCATGGAGCCAGGAGCCAGGAGCCAGGCCTAGTTACGAGGGTAAGTCAACATATATGTGGAGTAGCAGTATGAGTAGCAGTATGAGTAGCAGTATGGGTGATTGAGTTATTGAGTGATTGAGTGGCTTAGCCAAATTGCTGCTGCTTCAACGTGGAGTGACGCCTTGGATTCTGTCAGGTGTGTCAATTTTCAAATCTCAGTTGCCACGTTTCTCGTTCGCCGGAGCCAGCCACCAGCCACCAGCCACTGACAGCGGTGGCGTGTGCGGCGCGTCGGCGGTTCCAGCTGCTGTCTCAGGGGAGTGCGCACGGGGGAAGAGGAGAGAGAGAGAAGAGAGAGAAGAAAAGAGAGCGGACTGGACTGTCATCCATTTCGTCATCTCTCTAGTTCCAATTCCCTCTGTCAAACCTTGGTTTACTGAATTTCACCCGAAAAGGCTGAACCTGTCAACTTATAGTCTTGCTTCGATCACCATCGAAACCTGGCACACGGTACACACGGTACACACGGTACACACCTTGAATACCATATCGAACAGATATTATCACCGTCAAGATTGTTAAACTTGGCTCGGCAAGATAATCAGCACCTCAAATATACAAAAAATATTACACACGAAAATACTCGGATTCTCGTGGGCATTCCAGATTTATCTCAATAACAAAGTTCCCATAACCCATAGGCAACTGCCCCAACAACAACCCCCTACCACACCACAAAACACAACTCACTCACATAATTGCTTATAACCCATAACTCATTGAATAGAGGACATAGAGATGATATTCCTTAGCAAAAGATCCAAGATCATATTAGCAATTACCCTACTATGCCTTTTCCTGACCTCTTTGCAGTTCATATACACCTCAGATCCACTGAAAGATGAACAATACACGGTACCTTTCTACGACATCTTCTCAGGATCATTCAATGGTAACAAGAAAGACCAACAAACAAGATCCATCCAACACGGTGCATTAATCGATGACAATGGCATTCCTGTTCTTGGTTCAAAACATCAGTTTTCAGATCATAGAGTGAGTGGTATGAACGGAGAAGCTATGCACAACATCAATGAAAAACTACAAAAATCACCAAATTTTAAACAACAAGAAGTGAAACAGGAAGTTAAACAGGAGTCTAAACAAGACAGTGGCCTTGATGTGTTTTTTAAGAGTTTGAATAAAGATAAACAGCCAAAGGGACGCCAGGCGTCTCAAGGTCAGACACATATGATTCCAACTAAAGATACAGAGACTCTGGAGCCAAAGAACGTGGATAAGTCATACAATGAGATTAGTGAATTGGTTGTGGAATTGGATACAGAGAAAAAAGCAGCTGGAATCACATTATTGAAAACCAAGTCTATGCAACTTCAAGAAAGAATTGAGAAGTTGCAAGCTGATAGAACATCAAGCATCATGAAACATGCAGTTGACCACTCTGACCCACTTAAAGTTATCAATCTTGATGAACCAGTGGCTAATGCCGATGATATCAATATTGCAAAAGGTGATATCACATTCCATAAGTTTTTCAATAAGTTTTTCAAAGTTTTGTTGGATAACAAACAATCATTTCCTCATCCTGACCGTTCAATGAGCGTTGATGGTAAGCCCGTTATACCAAACGTGCATGCAATTGATTCCTCGGATTCATTCTTAACTGAGAACAAACTGCTTGGGTTGTTGAAATTCGATGATGAGTTCATCTCGGATCTAACTAGCAAACACAAGAACGTGGTTGATTCTATTCCTTCCAAACCACCAGCTACATTCTATAAAGGGTCAGGTTATACCATAGTTGGAGGTGGGATGTATTCATGGTATGCGTATTTGGCAATCCAAGGTTTGCGTAAAGTTGGCTCGGTTTTACCAGTTGAAGTGATGTTACCGAATATGAAAGATTATGAAACTGAACTTTGTGATAAGCTGTTGCCTGATTTAAATGCCAAGTGTGTTGTGTTGACCACTGTTTTCGGTGAAGAGAACATGAAAGGTTTTGAATTGAGCGGATACCAGTTCAAGACCTTGGCATTGCTTGGTTCATCGTTTGAAAATACATTCTTGTTGGACTCGGATTCGTTTGCAGTTAAAAATCCAGATGTGTTGTTCACCTCGTTACTGTACCAAGAACTTGAGATGATCACCTGGCCTGATTTCTGGAAACGTACAACATCTCCATACTACTATCAAATTGCAGGCTTGCAAATAGGCACCACACCAATCCGTAAAATGAATGATATCTTCACCAACCCAAAGAAATACTACGATAGATCACTGTTCAAAGATGAACTTGAAGAAAGCGAATATCAGGATCAAATTGAGTTTCATGACAGAAGAGGAACTATTCCAGACTGGTCCTCTGAATCAGGACAACTACTCATCCGTAAATCCACACATTTCGATGCTCTATTACTATCAACATACTACAACGCAGACGGACCACATGGTTATCATGTGCTCTTGTCACAAGGTGGTGCTGGTGAAGGAGACAAAGAAACGTTCATTGCAGCAACAAGATACTACAACAAGCCATACTACCAAGTTTACCGTAACCCTGAACGTGTTTATGGATACTACAAGGACAATGGCCAAGGTGAATGGGACCATACTACAATAGCACAGTATGATCCAGTTGGTGATTTCGATACGTTGAAAAGAGCTGTGCAGAATTCATTGGATGAGGTGGAAAAATCTAATCAGAATCACGAGTTGTTTGTTTATGATTATGAAAAATTGTTCAGACAGCCATTCAACAAGAATCAATTATTGAAGCCTATGTTTTATCATGTTCATAATCCTAAGATGGATCCATTTGTGATATCTGAAAAGAAGGTTGCATTTGATAAGAGCGACCAGTGTATTCGTAACATGGGTTATGATTATAACAAGAAATTGGAGTTTGATTTCGAGTTGTGGTTGTATGAGCAAATAAGATACGATTTAATTGAGAAGAAGTTGAAATTTGAGTGTTTCAATACAGAAGGACGTGATTGGGATGCAGTTGCGAAGTTTATCGATAGACAGATTACATTTTTGAAGAAGACGAACAAGCAGATCAATAGTATAAAATACGAGTTGGTGAATGATCCTGGTTTTAAAGTTGAGTTTACGCTGGAGGAGGATCTGAATATGAATAGGTTTATATTCAATAAGTTTTACAATGATTTGCCAGTGAAGCCGGTTGAAGAGGAGAAGGAGAAGGATAAAGAGAATCAGATTGCTGGTGGGATGATTAAGGTGGAGGAGTTGCTGGCTGCTGCTGTTGCGAATCAGGAGAAGAGTTCACTTGAGGCTCTGCAGGCTGGTTTGCCAGATGAAGGGAACAGTATATTAGAATCAGTTCCTGTATCAGGAGTTGAGTTGGGCGAGGCAGGTGTTGATGTTGGGTTAGAAGATGGAATCAAAGATAAAGAAATTTCATAAGGACCTATGCCATAGACAACAACACACCACCAACACATAACAAGTCTCACATCACAAGACATACAGAGCAATACAGGACCATGATTCAATGAACGATACTGTTGAAATAAAACAAAATAAAAGATGTAGAATTATAGCATGAAGGGGAGAAACTAAGAATAGAATAAAATATTAGAGATTAGAATATACATCTATGCATATGTGTATCCAGTATATATGTACATAACAATCCATATTGTGAGATATATCATATTATCAACAATAATTTCAACTACATTATAGGATTGAAAAGTATATCAATTACAAAGTGTTGATTATGAGACTATGCCACAAGTGTAACTGGTTAGGCACACTGATTTTCTCTATAATATAATATGTCCACACTTATCGTAAAACAAGTGCATTTTTTTAGATTTCACATGCAGGTATTTTGCAGCGTGGCGATGCATTTCAACTCCACGAACTACATAGCCATCCAAAGCCAAAGCCAAAGCCACAGCCCAGGACAAAGACAAAGACAAAGCCACAAACGTAGACATAGACACAGACATAGACATAGACGAAGATATAGATATGGAAGTGAATATAGAGGTGACAGAAGCAATGAGAGTGAGTGTGTGTGTGTGTGTGACAGTCTACAACAATATGTCTCTGTGAGTCTTTGTGAGTCTTTGTGTGTATGCATCTCTGTTATCTGAAACTGGCAGAGATCGTCGGCGAGAGAAAGAGAGAAAGAGAAAAAGTGGGTCTAATCTGAAAGACAAGATGAAACAACACTGCACCGATTCACACCTATGTGGCTGTGCGTGTGTGCGTGTGTGCGTGTGTGCGGTGCAGGGGCGTGTGGTGTGGTGTGGTGTGAGATATGTGGCGTGTGTGTTTCAGGTGGCACGTGGTTGTGTGGTGGGGGAGTGGCGCATTGGGGCTGGAGGGGGAAAGTGGCTTTGATTTGAAGCTGTGCCTTTTTGAAATTGCAATTGGGCTAAATGCATCTCTTTTATTGTCTCCTGTCCATTGTCTGATTTGATTGCCAGCTTTTTGCCCTTGCTTTACTGTATCTCTCTCTTCTCTTTGATATACAGTACCTTTTGTGCTCCTTTTCATTTCTCTTTTCTCATTTCTCCCTCTTACTTTACATCTTTCTTCCTTCTTCTTTCTTC
The DNA here is from genome assembly GCA_030568425.1 of Ambrosiozyma llanquihuensis. Classification (NCBI taxonomy): domain Eukaryota; kingdom Fungi; phylum Ascomycota; class Pichiomycetes; order Pichiales; family Pichiaceae; genus Ambrosiozyma; species Ambrosiozyma llanquihuensis. Next base: position 78,128 of record JAJMFV010000002.1, on the reverse strand, counting down.
TTCCTCTTCTGCTCTTTGACTACCCCCAGTTGACTCTCCATACCTTCTTCTTGGATTCAATCCCTCATCCCTCATCCCCCTTTATTTCTTTCCCTTTCCCATTACCATCAACCTTGAATCCTCCTTTCCATCTTGATACATCAGACAAATTTCAAGTTTCAACCCTACCCTAATCCCCCCTCCCATTTCTAATCTACTACCTTATCACTGCATCACATCATACACTCATCTACATCCATTATACTATCCTACACTTACCCCTCCCAATGCGTATACCATTTAGCTCATTGAAAAAAAATAAGCTGCAAGCTCTACTGATCTTGCTATTGATCTTCTTGTTCTTCCATTTCTGTGCAACTTTCCAGCCAGAAACACAATTGGAAACTTACAAAAATGTCATCACTCCTTCAAATGGTAAAAAATTACCTTCAAATAAAGGAAGTATCTTTGACCACGGTTTTGATGAAAATGATCTTGAAACTGGTAATACCAATGCAACAAACTCAATTGATGACAAAACCAAAAAGACACCTTCAGAAATTGCAAATGATAAATTGATTCAAGATAAGAAAAAATTGGAAAATGATCTACAAAAAATATCTAAAGCTGCTGAACAGGCTAATTCAGTAAATGAAAAATTACAAGAAGAAATGTCTGAAAATGAAAAAAAATTACAAGCAAAAATCTTGGAATTACAAAAAAGTCATGATGAATTACTCGATGAAAAGAAACAATTTTTGAAAACTAGTAATATCGATAAGATTGGTAAAAATTCAAAATTCATAACTTTGGATTATACTCCTGAAGAAGCCAAAAATATTGACATTTCAAAAGGTAACCCTCTATTCCATAAATTCTTCAACTTGTTTTTCCAAGTGTTGAAAGATAACAAGCAAACCGTTCCTCATCCTGAAAGAACAACCATTGAAAATGGTAAACCAATCATTTGGAGAGTGCATTTGTTAGAATCTCCACAATTCTTGATGGCAGAAGAAGAATTAAGTGGATTATTAAACTTTGATGATAATTTCTTAAATGATTTGACTCCAAAGCATAGAAAAGTTGTTGAAGCCATCCCACCTGTTCCACCTGCTGATTTTTATAAAGGTTCAGGTTATGTTATGGTTGGTGGAGGTAAATACTCTTGGCTTTCTTATGTTTCCATTAAAGCTTTGAGAAACGTTGGTTCAGTGTTACCTGTTGAAGTGCTGTTACCAAATGATGAAGATTATGAAGTTGATTATTGTGAGTATATCCTACCTGCAGTGAATGCAAAATGTATCGTCATGTCAAATGTTTTGGGTAAAGAAAATCTGGAAGGGTTTTCATTTTCAGGTTATCAATTCAAATCATTTGCATTGTTGGCATCATCTTTTGAAAACACCTTTTTGTTGGATTCAGATTCCTTACCTGTTAAAAACCCTGATCCATTATTCGAATCCGATCTTTATCAAAATTTTGGTATGTTAACATGGCCTGATTTCTGGAGAAGAACCACTGCTCCAGCATATTACAAAGTTGCCGGTATTGAAGTTAGTGATAAGCCAATTAGAAAAATGAATGATATCTATACCGATCCAAAATACTATTACAATGACAATCAATTAAGAAACGTTAGATCTCAAGTGGCATATCACGATAGAGCTGGTACTCTAACTGATTGGTCTTCTGAATCAGGTGAATTGCTGATTAGAAAATCTACTCATTTCGATGTCCTGTTACTTGCTGCATACTATAACACTGATGGTCCACAAGGTTATCATCCATTATTATCTCAAGGTGGTGCTGGTGAAGGTGATAAGGAAACATTTGTTGCTGCTGCACATTATTATAACAAACCATACTATCAAACATACAAGGCTCCTGATAAAGTTTATGGTTGGTGGAAACGTTCCGGACCAATGTGGGAGCATTCAACAATTGTGCAGTATGACCCACTACAAGATTTCGATATCCTCAAGCGGAATATTGCAAGGGTTAAGAACGATATCAACAAAGATCCTGAGAATTACAATTATGTCTATGAGCTTGAATTTAGATTCCCATGGGATAGAGACAATGTTGATCCGATGTTTTACCATGTCCACGATCCGAAACTGGACCCATTATTGATCGTGCACGATAAGGTGACTTTAGATATGGATGACAAGCATATTAGAAACATCGGTGACGAGTTTGGACCAATTGGTTTCGATGTCGAGTGGCAGATTTACAGGGATATGAAAGAGGCTTTATGTGAGCAAAAACTCAAATTTGAAACTTTCAAAGGAAGAGAAAATGAAGTTGTGAATTTTTGTGAGAATTTCGTTGATGAAAGATTGGATTATTTAGAGCCTAGTGGTAAGGTGATTTTGGAGAATTACAAGTTGAAGAAGTTGTCAATGGAGTCAGAGAGTTTGAACGGTGGTGATGGAAATATAGAGCTGACTGATAAGCAGGATGAACAGTCGCAGAATGAAGTTTTTGAAAAAGCACAGGAAGATGCAGAGGCTGTTGTTTCTGATCATAATAAGGAGTTGGATAAGTCAATTGAAAAGTTGATTGGTTGATGTGCCATCCACAACCTCACAACCTCACAATCACACAACTCTCCCCAGCATAATTCTGTACTTGAGGAAGATTGAAAGCTGATATCTTCCATTACCCCCACCACACCACACCACACCCAGCACAGTTAGAGTGTTGTTTTAGATTTAGATTTAGTCAGATATATTTAGATCGTTATTGTTGTTTAGTTTATATACTCTACCATACAGTTTTTTTTGTAATTTTAGTTCACCCTTCTCCATCCCTTATGTTTCAGATACCCTTTTGTCGTAGCGTGACCAACTTATTTGTTGTATTTCAGTGTCGTATGACATGCATCTTGATACGTTAGTGTATTTCATGCCTCTTGATACATTGGTGCTTTGCATTCATGGCAATACGCCACCATCAAATTCAAATACATGATGATGATCCAAGACAAGTTGGTTCGCACGCACATCAGATTTATTTCACTGAAATTTTTTAAACCAACATTGAAAAGGCTCATCGTTAAAACCGAACCTACTGAGTCTTCCGTATCCCACATCACACCAGGACTAGCGTGTTAGGTTAGCTGAGAATATACATCTGATAATCAATTGTGATGGCTAAGAAGAAATCAACACCGGTGCCCACCCCCGCACCGGCTTCAAACGACTCAGGGAAGAACAAAAAGGGTAAGAAAGGAACACAGGATGAACCAACCTCCACACCCACCCCGAACAACAACAACAACAAAAACAAGTACAACAACAACGGCACGTCAACGAACGCCAATATACTAGCAAGACCACAGCCTACTGGACGAACAGTCGTGGCCCAGTCGTCGAGCTGGACGGGAAAACTACCAGGCTCACTACTCCACGAATTCGCACAGAAGCAGAAATGGAACAAGGTTGAATACGACATGAAAAGAACAAGAGACGGGTTCATTGCAACTGCTGTGATATCATGGAAGAACCCAAAGAGTAACGAACTGATGTACGTCAGGCTCGTTCCCGATTCAAAGATCGTGATGGGGCAAGAGACACCATTGGAAGCGAGACATTACGCTGCAACGTATGCTTTGCATCGTGTTGCATCTGATACGAACATGCATTTGGTGTTGCCTTTGAATCATAAGTCTGTGTGGGGGAAGCTAGAAGAGGAGAGAAAGAAGGTGGTGAGGTTGGATCCAGGAAGGGCAAGGTTGGAGTACTGTGCGAATCCGTTCGGTGCTGTTGTTGAGTTGAGGAAGTTGGAGCAGAGGAAGAGGAAAGAAGAGGAGGCTGTTAAGGCTAGTGTTGAGAAGGTTAAGAAGCCACCCGTTGCGATAGGTACTGGTGGTGGTGGTGGTGGTGGTGCTCCGAAGTCTATTGGTTCGGTGAAGAAGATGGCGATGGCGGATGGTGAGTTGTTGGGGATGTTTGATAAGTCGGTTTTGTCACAGCAGACTCGATTCCCTTTGAAGGTTTGGAATGAGACTGTGTTTATTGATTTGGATCCAGATATTAGATTGGAGGTTGAGAATGCAATTCATTCGCATTTGAAATGGATTGAAACGAAACATGATTTAGGAGATGATGAATTGGAGAAGGCCAAGCGTAAATCCATTGAGAGTTTGTTATCAAGCTTTGGATTCAAGAAGAGCCATGTTGAAGAATCATTACAGTATGCTTCTGATTTCAAAGACTGTTTAGAGTGGTTGATTTTCCATATTCCAGATGATGATCTTCCCTCGATGTTCACCAAGAATGATAAAGATTCAAATATTCAGTTGAAATTGTCAAAGGATTTGAAGAAAGAGTATATGATGCAGAGACTAATGCAAGGTGGTTTTAATCAGAATGATGTTGTTGCAACTTTGAAACAAACAGAATATAATGAAATTGAAGCTGCAATCATCCTATCTGATAACTTGGTTGGATTTGACTATCGTTCTGAAAGAGAAGTAGAATCAATAACAAGTGAGAATTCAAGATTAGAATGGGAAGAGGAAATGTTTGGATTGAAGGTAATTTATGAATCTGACAGATTTATAGAAACTATCGATAATGAAAATATCGTGGAAATAGTTTTGAATCCACCAAATGATGATTTCAAAGATTTGCTATCTTTAAGAGCATACAAATCTCAATGCTATCCAAATGATTTATTAGGTTTGCACCTGATCGTGAAAAATCAATCTTATAAACTCGCCAACTATATCAAGGTCTCAGTTATTACTCACCTTATATCATACCTCGTGAACGGCCAATTACTTGGTATGCCATATATCTTCACATGTATTGATTGGTTAGAAACAAATATCGAACGAATCATAATGAATCCTGGTCCATTGGTGGATCCTTCCAATGACTTGCATTCACAATTGGAATCTATGGTTGTTGATTCTACAAAACAGAAAACTATAACAAGGAAATCACGCCATGATAAAAATTCAAGAATTAGAACAAAGGAGGATATCAATTCATTGAGTGTTGAATACTCCAAGAGAACATCAACTTTGAAATACAAAGACTCCGTTAAGAGTAGAGCCAAATTGCCTGCTTGGAACAAGCAACATGATTTGGTCAAGATCATCAACTCGAATAAGGTGTGTTTGGTCACTGGTGAGACCGGTTCTGGTAAGTCAACACAAATAGTTCAATTCATATTGGATGATTTGAATTCCAAAAATGATTTCGCAACTAATATTGTGTGTACCCAACCAAGACGTATTTCAACCATTGGTTTGGCAGATAGAATTTCGGATGAAAGAGTTACCAGTTGCGGTACTGAGACAGGATATATGATCAGAGGTGAGAATAAAACTAACAAGAATACAAGAATTTCGTTTGTTACAACTGGTATCCTGTTACGTATGATTCAATCATTGATCGGAAAGAAAACAAACAATGATAGTACCAGTGAGGATGATCTCAATTTTTTCAAGAATATAGGATATATCTTCATTGATGAAGTTCATGAAAGATCAATCGATAGTGATTTCTTGTTGATTATATTAAAGCAGATTATCGACAAGTTTCCTAATTTGAGAGTTGTTTTGATGTCTGCGACTATTGATCCCCAGGTTTTTAACAACTATTACGATGCAAGAATAGCACATGCTCATATCGATGGACGTACTTTCCCTATTACAGATTACTACTTGAATGACATCTTAACAGACTTGAATTTCACCATCACCAATAACGATGGAGAAATGATCCAGCCTAAGAGTGACTCTAGATTTTTCAAATCAGGAATGATCAACTACAACTTGATAGCTCAAGTGGTTGAGATGATCGATAAGCGATTAACAAAAGAATCCAATGATGGTTCCATACTTATTTTCTTACCCGGTATGATGGAAATCAACAAGTGTATCAGGGAAATATCTTCAAACTCCAAATTCTGGCTACTACCGTTGCACTCTACGTTAAGTTCTGCTGATCAAAAATTGATTTTCAATAGGGCACCTACAAACAAGAGAAAAATTGTTGTTTCTACAAATATCGCCGAAACATCAATCACCATCCCTGATGCTGTGTGTGTCATTGATTCAGGTAAATCCAAGAGCATCCACTATGATACCAATTCAAACACCACGAAATTGTTAGAATTGTGGATCTCTCAAGCTGAAGCTGGGCAAAGAAGAGGTAGAGCAGGTCGTATCACGAATGGGTATTGTTATAAGATGTTCACCAAAGAGATTGAATCTGAAACAATGTTGAAGTATCCGATTCCTGAAATCAAAAGAACAAAATTGGAGTCAGTTTATTTGGTTGTCAAATCCATGGGTATTTCCAATGTTCTTGAATTTTTGAAACTAGGATTGGATCCACCAAACAGTGGTAGTGTTGAGAATGCCAAGCTCGCATTGAATGAGGTTGGAGCATTGAACAAGAAGGATGAGTTGACTAATTTGGGTGTTTACTTGTCCATGATTCCAACTGATTTGAGATCTGGTAAGTTGTTGATATACGGTACGTTATTTGGATGTCTTGAAAGTTGTTTAACTTTGGCTTCTATTTCAACCACTGGTAATCCATTCATGGTTAGAAATGAAAATAGAGATGAAGTTAAGAAGATTCAAATTGAATTTGGTAAAGGTAATGGTGATTTGATTGCTGTATTGAGTGCTTTCAATCAATATAATAGCTCTGAATTTGATAACTCGAGACAAAGAAGAAGGTTTTTGGAGGATAACTATTTGTCATATTTGGTTATGAGTGATATCCAATCCACTCGAGTGCAGTACATGTCAATCTTGAAAGAATTAGGGTTTATTCCATATGGATATTCTTCCTCAAAGAGTGAATCGAAGGAGTTTTCTAAATTCAACAGAAACTCTAAGAATATGGCAATATTAAGATCATTGATCACTTCAGCGTCGTATCCACAGATTGCCAAGGTTCAATATCCAAATCCGAAATATTTGGCAAGTGCCTCTGGTTCCGTTGCTTTGGATCCTGATTTGAAGAAAATTAAAATCTGGATCAGAAACGAAGAGTTTATGAAATCGAAATTACTTGGCAATGGGAATACCACTCCAACTCCTCCAAAAATCAATAGAAATGGTAAAGATGAAATTGATAAATCACAATTGCCATCAACAAGGGCATTCTTGCATCCTTCATCATCGCTATTCAATTCAAATAGAAACGAAGCGGATATCACCCAGGACGATATCACAACAGATCTGAATGGTAACTATATCTTCAAGCCATCCGTGTCATCTTCATCGAACGGAAACAGTTTGAGTGCTTCATTCTTTGCATACAGCCAATCACAAACAACCACAAAACTCTACCTAAGAGACATCACACCAACGTCGATTCTATCAGTGTTGTTATTTGGTGGTGAGATCGGCTACGACTTGACTTCTGTCTTGAAAATAGGGGCCACCTCGCCCGGTATCATCATGGACGCCTGGCTGCCTATCAGAACCTGGTGTAAGAACGGTGTCATCATCACCAAGCTGCGAGAGGTGTTGGACAGGGTCTTGAAGCACAAGCTGGAGAACATCGACGACGAGAGCAGTTCCGGAGACAATGTCCTTTTGGCGGTGGAGAGGCTGCTCACCCTTGAGGCGCGGTAGTGTGGCTGAGTTCTGGTGCTGCGACGCGTCTTTTCCTTCGCAAGTTTCACGTTTCGTAACAGTTAACTTGCTTTCCTGAGTAGCACAGATATATATATACATACATACATACATAGACCTTTATAGATCAACTAATCACATTCAGATAGGGTGAATGCTATTATTCAAAGGCCGTACAATTATCCCACGATTATCAGTTTATAGAATGGCTCCTCAGCAACAATCCATCGCCAGGTTCTTCGGCTCTTCGAAACCACCAGCAGCAGCAGCAAAGAAGAGAGCCCCAACCCCACCAACATCAGCAGACAGTGACATTGAAAACGAAGTTGTGAAGAAACAGAAAGTGATAAATACAGAACCGGAACTAGAACCTGAAGTGAAACCGAAGCAAGAACAAGAGCAAGAACAAGAACAAGCGAAGATAAGTTTGGGTCATCAGACGAAGATTGAAATACAGAGATCTAAAAATGAACTGAAAGAGGCTGCTGAAGTGATGGAATTGGAAAAGAAACTCACAACCCAAGATTTGAAGAAAGATGCAATTACTAAACAGTTACCATATGCCAAATTGGTTGAGGTGTTTGAAGGACTAGAGAAGGAGTCTAGTAGGCTAGTTAACATAGCCATGGCATCACGGTTTTTCTTGGAGGTTTTGAACGCCTACAAGGATGACTTGAAGTTGGCATCCAAGAACTTGTTGATTGTCACATATTTGATGATCAACAGACTAGGTCCAGATTACGAGCCTGGGTTGGAATTGGGATTGGGTGAAACCTTGTTGATTAAGACACTATCTACAAGTACTGGTCGTAAACCTCAGGATATCAAAGCTGATATGCACAAGCATGGTGACCTTGGTCTTGTTGCCAAGATTTCCAGAGCTAAACAATCCCTTATGTTTAAGCCTATTCCACTAACCATACCTCAAGTCTTCGCAAACCTTCAAACAATCTCTCAACTATCTGGTAACTCATCACAAGCGAAGAAAATATCCATAATCAATTCAATGTTGACTGCATGCCAAGGAGATGAGGCAAAGTTTTTGATCAGATCATTGGAAGGAAAATTAAGAATTAGTTTTGCTGAAAAGTCAGTTTTGTTGGCGTTGTCAAAGGCCCTTGTTGAATTCCAAACTAAAAAACCAACCAAAGAAGAATTTGTTCAAGCTGAAGATGAAATCAAATTATCCTTTTCAAGAGTTCCAAATTATGAGGTTGTTATTGATAATGCTCTTGAGTTTGGTATTTTTGAATTGAGTAAACACTGTGTGCTAAAACCTGGAATCCCAGTTAAGCCAATGTTGGCCAAACCTACAAAATCAATTACCGAGATCCTTGATCAGTTTGATAATGATATGGAATTCACCTGTGAATATAAATATGATGGTGAAAGAGCCCAGTTGCATTTGTTAGACAATGGAGAATTGAAAATATATTCTAGAAATTCAGAAGATATGACCGAAAGATACCCAGATTTGATTGAAGTGATGGATGAACTAAAATCATTGAATCCAAATATCAAATCGTTCATATTGGATTGTGAGTGTGTTGCATACGATGTTGAGCATAAGAAAATATTGCCATTCCAGGTGTTGTCTACTAGAAAGAGAAAAGGTGTGAAGGAGGAAGATATCAAGGTTAGAATCTGCCTTTTTGTGTTTGATATATTGTTATTCAATGGTGAGCCATTGATTAGAACATCCTTGAAAGAGAGAAGAAAATGCATGCAAGATAACTTGAAGTTGATAGATACAAAGTTTCAATTTGCAACCAGTATGGACTCTAGAGATATCAATGAGATTGATCAGTTCCTAAATCAATCTATAAAAGACTACTGTGAGGGACTAATGATCAAAAGTTTGGATGGTGTCCCATCTTACTATGAACCTTCTAAAAGATCCAATAACTGGTTGAAGTTAAAGAAAGATTATTTGGAAGGTATTGGTGATTCTTTGGATTTGATCGTTATCGGAGGTTACAATGGTAAAGGTAAGAGAACAGGTACATACGGTGGTTTCTTATTGGGTTCGTATAATCAGGATTCAGGGGATATTGAAAGTATTTGTAAGATTGGTACTGGGTTCAGTGATGATGTGTTGGCCAAACTAACCGAATTATTGAAACCAAAAGAGATCGCAAACCCTAAGGGTTCTATAGTCTACGATAAAGGTGGCTCGAAACCTGATGTTTGGTTTGAACCAGAGGTGATTTTTGAAGTGAAGACTGCAGATTTGACAACATCGCCTGTGTATAAGAGTGGATTTAGCTATTTGGATGGTGAAAAGGGTGTTTCGTTAAGATTCCCGAGATTTATCCAGATTAGAGATGACAAGAATATCGAAGATGCCACAAGCAGTGATCAAATTGTTGAGATGTATTACAACCAAGCCAGTGTACAATGATTATTTTGTATTTTATCCTGTGTATTAGTTCTAATGAGTTATTAATTATCCAATATTCAGTATTCAGTAGTTTATAGTTCACGTGACTTTTCTGCGCGTTCTCCGCTTCTGTTTTGAAACTCCGTCAGAGTTTTCAAACTTGAAACAATCACATTTGGGAGCCAGGTACGTACAGAAAACAAACAGGTCACATTCACCTTGGACTTTGGAGATTGGTGTATGCAATAATGATTCCAACTTGAAACCACATTCATACAAGATTAGCTAATGCATAGTATGATGTGTGTGTATATATATACCCAGGAACGCAAAACCGTTGATGTTGATACATTAAACAAGGTGGATTACGGATGTAATCAAGTGGTGTCTGTTTCGTTTTTGCTATAAAAATTGGCTGAAAGGATGATTGGCAAAGCTCTTAGACGAACTCCAAGCATAAGAACATCATATAACGGATCTCCCAACAAGTTCAACAGCATTTCACCAATAGGAACCAACAGTCCTCTGATCACCAGTACTCCTGCTCCTTTTGACGATTTGATGCTTGACTATTCCAAAGTTAATCAGGCTGAAACCAAAGTCATTAGCCCTCCATCTCCCGGATTGTATCACAATGACAGCTTTAGAATAATATCAAGGAAACAGATCAGCAAACAACTAATTGACTCCGAGTTGATGTCCAAGTTTGAGAAAGATTCGGTGATAAACACAACAACAGATGATGAAACAATTGATATTGATAGCTATCATGATGAAAAAATTGATTCTTTTCAAGATCAATCGGTTTTAGCAAAAGATGAAGACTGCTGGTTAGAGTTATCAAGTGTATATAACCCAAGTGAGCCATACTCAAGTAAGGATGAACCTGATTATGCTAACGAGACGATTCTATCTGATGATCTTTTGCAAGATGATAATTTCGATCATTTTAAAGATTTCGATGGCGTGTTTTATGAGGATTCAGACAATGAGTTTGCTGATTCTGATTATTATAGTGATTTGGATGATCTTGAAGGATATGGTGATACCAATGTTGAGATTCTGTATCAGCGAGAGACCACCAGTGATGATGACAGCAGCTTGCCTTCTAACATTTCCTTCCTATACGATGACATCAACAGTGCATTGATATACAGAGATGAGTTGCTGATCAAGGCAACTATAAAAGAGCTCGAGTTGGAGTTGAAACCAAAAATCGAGGAATTGCTTCACATTGCTGATAAATATAAGCAACTGAAACGAAGAGTCAGTCGTTCGAATAGTCTTCCCGATTCTAAAAGCATACAGAGTGATAGAACAATAGATCAGGTTATATTTGAGCCACACCATTATGAATCACTATACGATTTAATTGATCGTGATGTCATCATAAACAAAGTTAAAATGAGAGCAGAGCCATTTAAAATCAATGAATTTCAAAAAGTAACCATCAAGAAACATTCGTTTGAAGATATCAAAATAATAGATACCCAAAATGAACATATCCCCCATGTTCAAGAGCAGGTGCAATCAGACTACAACAGAGATCGAAGACTGGATGTTATCGCTGAGGAAAGCAAATCATGTATCCCAACCCCAAAGAACTCAGAAGAAGTACTACAAGATGAATCATTAGGTAAGGGCAACAACGGAGATGAAATTGTTGAATCATCATCCACGACAGATGATAGATCCAAATTGAATACGGAATCAAAAGTTGAAGATGGAAAGGTGGATCTTACTAATAAGCTCAAATACAATCGACAGCTGGATGAAAGGAAACTATCTGAAATTTCAACCTCTGAATTGAAATCAATCTTGATCAAACTCAGTAACAGAAAGTTTGAAGAGCTGAAAAAGATAGATATGCTAATCATGAAGTTTGAGTGTCAAGAGAATGCCACAATTAACAAGCTGCCCAACGATCTGCTTTATGATGAGATTCAGATAGAATTGAAAGCTCGTGGTGAACAACGGCATATTTGACTAGATTCCTCTACACTCTATTTAGACGAGTATGTTTTTTGGGCCTTTTATGTTTTAAGTATATATCTGGAATATCATAACAAAAATAGAAAGCTAAAATTGAAAAAGAGATTCAAAAGTACTACAAAACACAAATTATTTTAAACTACACGGAAGATAATGTCAAGAAGAGGTAAAGAGGGTCAATTATCAAAAAATCAACATTTAATTCTGCTTCGCTTTCTTCTTCTTTGGTTCGTCATCATCTTTGCCAGCATTTCCATCTTCACCTTCATCTCCACTATCGGACATAGCATCGGAATCAAACTCTTCAGCAACATCTGAATCAGAGGCAGATTCTTCTTCTTTGAAATCTTCATCAGGAGACTCGTCATCATCATCACCGGCTGAACCCATATCAAGATCGTCATCACCATCAGAAGCAGCCAAAGCATTGGCAAGCATCTCTTGTGCGATTTTCTCATCGTTCTTGACTTTCAAGTTTCTTGATTTGAAGAATGTTTCAAGTAAGGATTGATCACTTCTGTCTAGGTTACCGAAAACTTGGGATCCACCACCTGATCTCAAGTTCACTTCCATGTCAAATGTTCTTGATGCACTTGCACCAGTACCCATTCTTGAGAAAGTTATGTTGGTGATTTCTGGGTATGGGATCAACACTGTTGGTTTCGTGACAAATAACAAACACTTGTCAAGTGGATATAGATGGCCTTCGTTGGCTCTTAATGAACAAGAAATTGCAACTCGTTGATCTTTAGATTGATAACCCCCAGGTAAGATGACTCTACGTTCTGTAAAACCTTTGAAAATGTTAGCCAGAACCAAGTATGTGTATGATGCGTAAGTCTTGTTCAATTTACCTTTATATTTATCTTCAAACACATCATCATCCATATTTAATTCAACTTCAATTTCCTCCTGAGAGTCGAATTGTAATGTTAAGAATGAGTACTTGGTTTGACCTTGTCTTAATGGTGGGTCAACTTGTAAGATCATCAAATGGTGTAAACCATCTGGCTTAGGTAAGGAGAATATTCTTTGCACTTGTTGATATAGGATCTTGTAATCATAAGTCTTACCTCTCAATCTTAAGAAAGTGTCGTACATATCAATGTCGTAACGACCTCTTGGAGTCAAGAATAGAATCTCACCAAATGAAACAATAGCCTCTCCAGTTGTTTGGCCAATATCTGCTTTTTCTTTCAACTGATCATATAAAATCTGGGCATTTGATTTAACTTGTTTAACATTCTCTGGTTCTTCTGATTCGTCTTCGCCATTTTCATTCGTTGCTTCATCTCCATCTTTCTTGGTCTTTTCTTTCTTTTCAGCGTCTTCTGCGTCATCATCGTCATCATCAGCTGGAACATTTCCTGGAACGTAGAATTTAATTTCGACTAATTGATCTCCTGTTCTTTCGACGATATCATCAGTATGCAGTAAGTCTAATTCAATTGACACTTCATTCTTACCACTCAAATTTGTATTTGAAATTTCAGAATAAGGTATTTCAAAAGCAGGCCTATTGTTGACGTTGAACACTAACTCATTTCTAGCCACTTGTGTCTTACCCCAATTCCAGCCTCTTAAAGAATGTTCTCTAACTTCCAGTTGAATACTGAAATTTCTTTGTAATTCAATCTTTAAACCGTTGAAATCTTGTTGGTCAAATCCGTCCAGACTGATGATACCTCCGTTTTTGGTGTCTATTCTTAACTCGTAACCTCTGGATCCTCTTGACCAAAGTGCACTTTGGAACTCTTCACTTGCCAATAAGAATGGTTGTGTTTTCACTGTTGATCCTGGATTAGGAAGTGCTTTCCAACCCAAACCTGAGTCCGCAATTCTCATCTTTCCAGGAAGCTTGGACTGATTCAAGTAGACTCTTTCGTATTCTGAAGGCATTGTTGTGATATATTTACTTGTTTTGAATTGACTTGATTATCAGCTTCTAGTGCAACCTTCCTACTTTCTGTGTTCTCTTTCAGTTTCTTCAGTTTCTTCAGTTTCTTCAGTTTCTTCAGTGTGAAATGAACAGACGTGAACAAAAACGCGTGTCTCGTCTGCCATATTTCAGACACGGGCTCACAAACAATTACCCGGCCTGTTTCCCAAGCGCAAGTCTCGAGAGTTGACGTTGGCCATTTGAAAAATGGAAAGGGAGCAACGTGTTTGGAGTGTTTGTTCTCCTTTACTGCAACCACTACCACAGCTTATCCCATTCCATCACATACCATACCATACTATACAGCAATGTCAGCAGAAGGTGAAGAAGAACTTTTAGATTACTCCGATTCCGAAGAAATCAACGTGGCCCCAACCACAGAAACCACAGAAATCAAAACAGAAGACTCCGATAAAAAGGGTTCCTATGTTGGTATTCACACAACAGGTTTCAGAGATTTCTTATTGAAGCCAGAGTTGCTAAGAGCAATCGCTGACTGTGGTTTTGAACATCCTTCAGAAGGTTAGTACCTCGTTCAACACCAATTGAACCATTATCATATGTATATATATCACGTGTGTGCCCTTATCTCTCTACACGCAAACTCATTCACAATTGGAAAACAAATCTTGTCATTTCTTCTATTGAACGACAAAAATCTCAAATTCTTATTCGATTTGAGTTGCATTCATTCCTGAATTGGTTGAATTACCTGTCTATCGATGACTATGATATCGCATGCTTCTTACTGTTATCAGTATCTGAGTTTTTCAGCGAAGAAACATGGAACTGTCAATTAGAATGTTTTCGTTCTACTGATGACTTTAAACTGATCCGATTTTCATGTTGCCATTGTCTCCATTCAAGCTAGATAGTCTTAGAAGCAAGTATAATATCATCATATCTGTTTCTTCACGTATTCCCTCCCTCATCAATCTGTCTTCTTTCCTTAGTTGAAAAGACTTTCGTGATGACAGTTGGATGAAACTCAAACTGTTTTCCCATTCTCATTATTATGTTATCACATAAGGAATGAATTTTTTTTCTTGTTGTTGACCTTTGAACAGATTTGAGATATTAGAAAGCCAAATAGCGATCATCATTCAGATTTTATATATATCCATGAGTTTGTGTTTAGAGCACTTCCCCCATTTGAAGAGATAAGAGACGCAGTGATATTTCATTACACTTCATTCAGCAAAACAAAGAATATCCCCCACTAACATTTACATGATTTCTCCATCATTTACTTTATTTTTACAGTCCAACAAGCATGTATTCCACAATCCATCTTAGGTAACGATGTTTTATGTCAAGCCAAATCCGGTTTAGGTAAAACTGCCGTCTTTGTCTTGTCCACTTTACAACAATTGGATCCAACTCCTGGTGAAGTTTCCACTGTTGTCATCTGTCACACTAGAGAATTGGCCTATCAAATCAAAAATGAATATGCCAGATTCTCCAAGTATATGCCAGAAGTCAAAACCGAAGTTTTCTATGGTGGTGTCAACATCAAATTGGATGCTGAAAAGCTCAAAAACAAGGATACTTGTCCACATATTGTTGTTGGTACTCCAGGTAGATTAAATGCTTTGGTTAGAGACAAATTGATCAGATTAAACAACGTCAAGAACTTTGTTGTTGATGAATGTGATCAAGTTTTAGAACAAATTGGTATGTATAAATCTCCGTAGCTCATCTTCAATGAGTGAACGACTCAGTTGGAAACAACATGTTTTTAGCAAAACTTTTTTACTAACAAACTGATTATTTATTTGATCAATTTAGACATGAGAAGAGATGTTCAAGAAGTTTTCAGAGCTACTCCATTCCAAAAGCAAGTTATGATGTTCTCTGCTACCTTATCTCAAGAAATAAGACCAATTTGTAAGAAATTCATGAAGACACCATTGGAAATCTACGTTGATGATGAAAAGAAGTTGACTTTACATGGTTTACAACAATACTACATCAACTTACCAGAAGAGAAGAAGAATGTTAAATTAGCTGAATTGTTAGATTCATTGGAATTCAACCAAGTCATTATCTTTGTGAAATCAACCAAGAGAGCCACTGCTTTGAACAAACTATTGTGTGATTCTAACTTCCCATCCATTGTTGTCCATTCTGGTATTCCTCAAGAAGAAAGAATTGCAAGATATAAGTTATTCAAAGAATACAACAAGCGTATCTGTGTTTCCACTGATGTTTTCGGTAGAGGTATTGATATCGAAAGAATCAACCTTGCTATTAACTATGATTTACCAAACGAAGCTGATCAATATTTACATAGAGTTGGTAGAGCTGGTAGATTTGGTACCAAGGGTTTATCCGTTTCATTTGTTTCCAGTGAACAAGATAAGGAAATTTTGACCAAGATTCAAGAGAGATTTGATGTTCAAATTCAAGAATTCCCTGCTGAAGGTGTTGATCCATCTACTTATATGAACACTTAAAGAAGATTATAACTATTATAATTTTTTTGTTGATATATTATTTGATTTGTCTTATTATACTCTTTTGTATTTGTTTTTTTTTTTACTTTTACTTTAGCTTAGTTGTACCATTTTCTTTTTTCTATGAAGAAGGAATAAAAAAAAAAGATTATTTTGTTTTGTTGTTACTGATTAACACATGTAAGTAAAGCTGCCCCACCCGGAATATTAAGTAGATGTTCAAATAAAATAAGAAACCAGATATTATGAAACATGTATTAGATGCAGAGACCATAAGGATAAAAAATTAATACAAAAAAGAGAAACAAAAAAACAACACAAGAATAACAAAACAAATCAACAAAAAAATCATATGAAATACATATTTTAAGCCCATTTACCTAACAAAGCCATCACACCGCAACCAAAACACATGATGATATAAGCGTACAACATTCTTTTCATACCGGATTCACCTTTGAACTCAGTACTGAACAAGAACTCATGTGCCATCAACTCGATCAAACCAGTGTAGATCAAAATACCAGCAGAAAGCGAATCAAACACACCGTTTGTAATCAACGCTGTTCTTGAACCGGACAAGTACGACGTTCTGACACCTAAACCAATAGCAATGGATATCGGGGTAGTGATACCGTATGCAGCTGCAAGTAACCATGGAGTCCATCTTTTCGATTTGGGCCAGTTCACCATTGCTATTCTTGTTCCTAATCCCAACCCTTCGAAAGTTTGATGAAACACCACAACGATGTATAGTGTGATGAATTCATTGCCTGAACAGGAAAGGGTTAGGCCTATGAAGACAGAGTGGAAGATTATGCCGAATTCTAAGACGAATACGTTAAGTAGGTTTCCAAGGTACATTTCTTTGGACTCGTCTTGAGCTGGGGTGCCTATAACTTCTGCATCTTGATGTTCTGCAGCGTGGGAGAAATGGTTTATCACATCGTCTCTGTGTTTCGATTGGGAATGAGGAAGGTCGTGGTCGTGGTCGTGGTCATTGTTGTGATCATGTTCATTGTGGTGGTCACTTGTATGGTCATCGTGTTGTTCAACGGTCAGGAGATCAGATTTCTCAATATCATCATCCAGATCTGAATCATCCTTCTTTTTAACGTATAGATCAGTCTCACCGAAATGTGAATGAGAATGCCCATTTTCTTTGAATCCTGTACTCTGAGAGATTTTCTCCTCGATGTATTTATACGCAATCAACTCAAGAAAGAACATAACCATCAACGTGATCAAACAGATCATGAATGCAATCGGATACGATTGAAACACACCTCCCAAACAATCATCGGATAAGTTCTCATTAGCAGGCTGTAATAGATGTATAAATGCAGTGGCAACAATGATTCCGGATCCGAAAAATTTTGCAACGAAGAAACACCATTCAGGCATCCTGATGAATGAATATCTGGATGACAAGATTGGGAAGAATGCACCAAAAGTTGAAGTTATCAAGACAACAAACACAGCGGAGATTCTAGCGCCCATGTGCAAACTGTTGCTGTCTGCTTCGGTCTGGCATTGGACAACCGATGAGTCGGACTCATCTCTTGTTAAGAGTTGTATGATGTCGATAACTGTAGATGCCATATTGGAAAATGCTATGTGTATATGAATGAATGAAGATTGAGTCTAATATAATTTGAAAGATGCGTGTGGGGGTAATTGAAAGAGTAATGTACCTGTGGTAATTATGTTTCAAAGGATGCGTGGATGAATGCAAATTTAATGTAGCAGTCTTGACTTGGTTCGATGGGGGATATGGAATATGTATAACCGATATTACCAAATGTATCACTGACTATTGAGGTAGTACAGAATGAGAAGTAGAAAGCTGGGGTTAGAGATTATATTCAAGAAACTCTGAGCTCTGGTTCGTAACTGTTAAATGGAGGGGTAATCAAGAGTCTTATATAGTACTCCAAAGTTGAAGTGATAAGTAGTCAAGGCCAGATGGGTATATGTTGAAATCACTAGCACTTAGTAATTTAACATCAGTGATAACCAGTACAGTCCAAATTGAAAAAAAGAGAAAGGTAAATTGGAAACTCTTGAGCCTGAAAAATCACACAATCAACACCAACTGGTTCGGATGGCCATGGATGGATGGAGTAGTCAGTGTCAATTTGGTACTATCACAATCTCCTGCCACAGAAGAGACGAAAAAAAAATCGCTTCCAATTTTCAGCTTTGCAACCCTGCTGGTTACTGCACAGCCACAGCCACAGTAATCTGCACGGTTGTTTTTTCGGGGGCTGTCTGCACTAGCCACGCGCCGTGTGGTTTGTGGTTTGTAGCTTCAGATACAACTACAATTGCTCAGTTTGTCTGACTCCAACAACAAATCAATAAATAAGAATGCTAGATTTTGTATATATGTATATAGTAAATAAGTCACCAGATAATCTGCCAAAAGGACAGTCAAAAATAGGGGGAGGGCGAAGAACGAGGAGGAAAAGACAGCAATTAATATCTTGAAGTTGGTTCTTCTTCTTCATCATCTGATTCTCTCTTTGATTTAGCCAAAGCCGCCAACCTTCTTGCTCTTTCATACTCGCTTTCACCAGGAATCATAGCATTGCTATCTGCATCAGAGTCAACATCCTCGTCTTCGTCTTCATCTTCATCATCGTAATCTGATTCATCAGAGTCAACGTCTGAATAAGCAGGTTTGACATGGGTTCGTCTTGGATCGGCATTCAAGAATCCTCTTAATTTATTTTCAAACTTGTAATCGTTGTTTTTATCCTTTAGATCAGGTATGATTTCATCATTACTGAGCTGATTCTTTTCCAGATCTTTTGAAAAACCTTCTTCTGGTTGATCACTCTCTGGTTGGGATTTTTTCTTCATACCTATCAAAGTCAGTGCTTTTTTCAACGTATCCTGAGTATTTGAATTTTTCTTTTTCAGGTTCAACTTATAACGTCCCACGATCTCACCTTCTTCATTCTCAACGATGATATCATCATCAACTCTATAACCATGGAATTTATGAGATTTATGCTGTCCTCTTTTCTTGGCACTGCCAATCACGGTTTTCTTCTTTGATTCAGAATCGTGTATAATCTGATCTATTTTCTTATTTGCGAATTCTTCAGGAGCCAACTTGTTCGATTCTCCACCTTCATCATCATCATCAAGTTGAATCCATTCTTCACCATCATTGGCAACCGTTTTGGATCTTCTTGCAACTGAAGATAATCTCTTTCTTAATGATCCAACACTCTTAATACTCTTGTTACTCTTATTACTTGTAATTGAAGTGAGTTCATCACGGTCGTGATCGTGATCGTGATCGTGATTTGTTGATGTATCAGATCCTTCTTCGTTGATTCTACTCTTAACAGTATGCAGAATTTCTCCATGTTGATCTTCAATGATCAATTGCGAACTGTCACCATAAGCTTGAGCAGGGTATCTAATTTGACCATCGCTATCCAATCTTGGTTTCAAGTCATCTTCATCGATCGAGTATTGGGATTGTAGTTTATCCAACTGTGGTGAAACGAATTTCATCTCTGGAATATCTGAGGTTGTCAATTGATGTTCTGTTAATATTTTTTTCAATCTTTCAGCTTCCGATGTTATACTTTGGATACTTTCAGTGGTTGAAGCTTTTGAACTATGTGTATTTTCCTTCTCAACTTCCAACTTACCAGATTCAACACTTTCATCAAGTTGTTGTTGTTGTTGTGGTTCTTCTTCTTCTTTAGAATCACCCAAGTCCAAGACAACAGGTGTATGTTTACGAAGATCAAGAGTCTCTGCCACTGGTGCATCTTTTCTTTCTCTTTTTTTCTTTTGCAATCTTCTTCTTTGTTGTCTTCTCTTTTTCAAACCTGATTTGTTACCTGGTGCTTTGATCATCAGCTCTGCGGTATCTGATCTACTCAGCATGAGTGCCTCTTTGTATCTATCGCCTAATAATGTATCATCTGCATCTTCAACGTTGGTCGTTGTTCTTGATGATTCAGCCATTGTATCGACACGTTTAATTGAGAATGAAGTACCACTTTTTTCAAGTTTTGGTAATCTTGCAGTCCAACCAGCACCATTGTTACCATTAGTCTCTGCCTTTGTGAAAGTCATTGTGAATGTCATTGTTTGCAAATGTCTACCCAAAGTTAAAACAGCCACTGAGGAACCATGAACAACAATACTTATAAAGATCAAAAAACTCACAATTGGCCAAATGATTCTAATCAACTGATAATATTCTTCTGAATCTGGATAGTTTCTAGTTGGACCATGTTTAACATCTGAAACTTCAGCTTCCAAATCACCAATCGCAATAATAGCAGCAAAAACAGCACCAACACCAATTGGACCAAAATGACCCACAAACAGTGCCTCTTTCCAATTCTTGATATCCGGAGCCAGCGATTTGATAACCATCACTGCTGGAATTCTTCTTAAGATCAAGACAACCAAAGCCAGGCAAACTAATCTCCACCAGTCCAAACCTAAGGATCCATTGTTGAATTCACTCCATGGGATCTGAGCACCAAAGAAGATGAAATATGCCAAGTTTAAGAGCAAGTCAATAACCGTTGAGACATGTGATTCTTCAGTCTTGTCAGTGAACCAACCATCCCATGCAAATGCACAACCTGCAGCAAATGAAGCTAATAAATCATCAACACCCAAGATCGAGCCAAATCCAGCACATAAGAATGCCATGAATATATAAAACGCCAACAATGATTCTCTATCGATCAAATCCTTCTCTTCTGCAAACCTAACAACTTTTCTTCCAGCATACCCAAGAAAAGCACCTAGCATTGCACCAAACACACATTCATAAAGCACGGTAACAACGATGAAATCTTTAGCAATTTCAGCATGGTGTCCCTCATGCAATATCAGAGCCAATGACAAATACACAAACGGAACAGAAACACCATCATTGCAACCTGATTCAGCACTTAACAAATTACGTAAATGGGCAGGAACACGTCTTGCGAATTTCCCCTTACCAACCACCGCCTGTGCCAAAACCGGATCGGTGGCAGTGATGCATGCAGCAATTAGCAAACCGTGTATGAATCTGACTCCAGGGAAGATCAAATATATGAATGTTCCAATGATCAAAAATCCGCAAGTCATGACTGGGATAAGCAACAAGAACACAGAGTACAGATGTTTCCAGATGTATCGTTTTGGTAATTCAACGGCAACGGCGATGATTTCAATGCATAGTAAGATTCTAGAGATTTCTAAAGTTATGTAGAATTGATTTCCCCAAGATGAAGGACTGAACCAATTTAAACAATGTGGGCCAACTATGAGACCAAATATGGTGGCTACTGATGCTTCACCAATGTATAGTTTTTCTTTGATGAACAATGAGCAGAGTGAGAAAGAGGCGGAGAAGACAGCCACTACTGCGTATGCAACGTGGGTCTTGTCCACGTTTAAATGTTCCCAGACTGCCATTGTGTCTTAGTCTTGAAGTGTGATGATGTGACCTTGATGATAGTATGATGATTTGGGTGAATGCTTAACAGTGATGGTTTGAGTCTGATATGATACTGTTGAATTGATCTTGATGGTGATCTTATGACCTTAACAGTGATCAATATGGCTTTAATAAAGAGTTAACCTTGATAAAGTAATGTATCCTTATAAAAAAGACGGTTTTATGTATGATTCAACGGCACTAAGATGTGGTATGTATGATTCAACTGCACTAAGATGTGATGTGTGATAAGACAGTATATATGATTCAACCTCAATGGATACAACGGTATATTGTAATTCTGATGAGGATAATGATGCACGATGAGAAGTGAAAGGGAGTGTGCAGTGCAGAGCAATCAACAAAGCGTATATATCAAACTATGTATGATAAACTATAACAATCAAGAAAGGGCAATCTCAGACGATGAGTAGTTGATTAGAATGTTGAAGTTGTACAAAATGTAGTGAAAGTGAAAGATTGCCAAACAAACAGATAATAATTTTCTATCTTTTTTTTTTGGTGTGGTTTTCCAGAGTGATGCAATGTTCTTAGATAACAATACGGCTTGGATGAAGGGTCTGGGTATTTATAGAAGTGTGTGCGTGGTGTGTGGAGTAGTGTAACAAGGAAGATATACTGTACAGTTATACCAAGATATATATATATATATATCTACAACATGAAGCAATTACAAGTTGGCACTGTACGGTATGTTCGTTGTTCGTTGTTCGTTGTTTGTTCTTGAGTACGGGTTCAGCAGGAAACACTTGGCACAGGGTGCTCAACAACAATGCTGCGTGTGCTATCTGGGATGACGACACGGATCATGTGGTATGTATGTATATGTATATATATATATTACAGTGTGTGTATATCACCAATGTATCCATACGTACAACATGAGGAATTAGGTAGTTGTCACTGTCACTGTCACTGTCACTGTGTTGTGTTGTGTTGTGTTGTGTTGGTGGTGTCTTATTAAAAGTCAAAGCCGCCACTGAGCATCGGCTTTTATATGTGTCCGGGATAATTGATAATTATACCGGGTGAATTGGCCAGCTGGTATATATGGTGTAGATTAGACACCATATATTTGCTGTGGATATAATAGATGATCATCTTCACCATCAGCTACTCGTTGCAGAGTGAAACTGATGAGATGAGATGAGATGAGATGGGATGAGATAAGATGGTAGTTTCTGTTTGGTGTGGTACCCTTTGATAATAGATACACCCATTGGAGATAAGTGCTTGCAGCAGAGTGGTGCAGGGATGTCTTGCGTGTCTGTGTCGGTCTGAGTTGCCGCAAAGAGAGATAAATTGCCCATTCAGCCACACCTGCTGCTGCGCATTGGCTGCATCTTTCATCTTTTGGCTGCATCCGCCTCTCTTCTGCAGGGAGCATCCTTGCACCAGAAGACTAGATCGGCCCAAATTAAGGGGTCTGGGGCACCCTGAGACTCACTCTGGAGCAGTGAAGCAGTGAAGCACCGATTCACTGAGCAGCAACAACTGCATCAGCAACAGCATCAGCAACTGTAACTGACCACCAATGAAAAGAGAAAGTGGCTCACATATTCAGTCAGCATGTGTTGAACCACAATACCCTACTCAAGAGAGTGAGAGAGAGAGCCAGGTACATTATTCCATTTCCATTTTCTAAGCGAGTCAGATCAATCAATTTTCCAAATTTCGAGAAAGAGAGCCCAGCCCACGTGGCTGCGATGCCATCCACTCTGCTCTTGACATAGTACTCCCAATACACCTGTTGATCATCATCTATGATCATCATCTACTTGTTGTTGTCAGAAGACCCATTTCCCCATTTAGAATAAAATGGGACTCCGGTGGTGCACTTTCAGCCAAAAAGTCCCTGAAAGACACCTGTCTCGTCTAATTTAGTCTGCTCTTTGCTCTTTTGACCGGTGTTTTTGGTCTTGGTACATTGCATCACGGTAGTAGTATAGTATATACAATAGCACTCCACTCCACTCCACACTACACTGTATAGTATGTGGTGAAGTAATACTGTATATTATGCAATATGCAATATAGATCCAGTACTTGTGGTCTACCCGGTCTTCCTGCTCTCTTTGTAAATTAGTCTATTAGTCCTCCCCTGATTGCAAATTTGACTCCATTTGCAGCACTGGAAATTGTAATTATTGTGCTTTGGTCATCCACTGGAAGTATCTGCTTTTGCTACTTAAATGTATTCCATATCCTGATATTCTCCATCTACTATATACCAGTTATACTGTATATATATATATATATTCACACACAAGATACTTGGTCAGTTTGGTGTAGGATATAGTCCATTGTTCAAAGTGCACTTGTCCCAATTCGTCTCTTATCTTTCTCTCTCACTTTCCCCTGAGCGATAGAGAAGAGCAGACTATTTTGATAGACTACTGAATACTACAAGACCTCTTTCACTTCCCCCTTACCCTTTATCATATACCATCCATCTCATTCTTTTACATTCTTTACTTCCTCCTCTTATCTTTGCTTCTTCCTCATTAACTGCATACCTATCCACCCCCACCTCCACTGCTTTAAACTCACTCATCCCAGCAATCCCAGCATATGAAATTCGGCTCAGAATTCAACGACAGATCCATATCCAAATGGAGAAACTACAACTTGGACTATAATGACCTGAAACAAAAGATCAAACTGGCAACGAGCTTATCAATACAACAACAACAGCAGCAACAGCAACAGCAGCAACAACAGAGTACAGATTCAACCTCATCATCATATTCAAACAAACCAAACACCCTTGGTCCATCAACTTCTGATTCCTCAGACTCAAACACCTCCAAAGTCTCTAAAACTAATAATGATTTATCCACAGTTGTCATCCTACAAGACACAATCGAAAAACAACAAAAGAGACTACTTAAAATCCTCTACCTTTCATTCAAAGATAAAATTGAATTTGTATCATTGTTTGTGAATTCCAAATTTGGTGAAATATCAAGAAGAATCTTAGCAGTTAAGAAAAATTTAAATGATTTGATAAACAATTCAATAACCACTTCAAATTCAACTTCCAAGATTTACCAACGTTTGAAAAATAAAAAATTGGTTCATATTAATAAAGAATTACTCAATATATCAACTGATTTACAAGAACTATCAAGATTCATCCTGCTTCAAAAAATCGCAATTAGAAAATTGTTGAAGAAATTCCTTAAATATAGTGATTATCAATATAAACAAGAATTGGTGAATAAGATCAATGATGTGTTATTAATCGGAAATCCTGATTCTTTCGTTAACCTTTATCAAAACGATGCAGTTTTAGAATTAACATTGATGTTTGATGTCTTGAATAATTATTTCAATGAAAACACAAACAACAACACCATCCAACTCACAAAGGACAATACCCCCATTGATTCATCAAATCAAAGAGGAAGACAACAATCAGTTGTCACTTTGGATTCATTACAATTACCATCTGGTCCAAATGATAACACTAAAAGTTTATATTCAAAGGCAACTACATTCGATTTGGTTTCACGTAAGAAAGGTCCTGTTTCACAGATATTTTGGGTTCATAATGATAATTTGGATGAGATTAGATTTTATCTATTGAAAGAATTGAAATTGATCACTGATGATTCAGGTTTGGTTGATAATGAGAATTCTAATGACAATGGCCACACCACCACCAACAACAACAACAGCAACAGCAAGAACAATAATGATGATGATCAACCATTTAGGAAATTACAGCGTGGTGGCTCGTTGAATAACATACATCTTAAAAAAACAAAGTCCTCTTTGGATCTGGTTGAAATGAATAAGCAAACCCATCAGATGGAATCTGAGCATGTGGAACCTGATGCTGATGATGGTGATGATGATGATGGTGATGCCGATGTGACTACAAACATGTTCAATCCGGATACACTGGTCACTTCAATATGGTTAAACAACTTGGATCGTCCAACAATGACTTTGAATGAACGGACTTCGTCAGGTACATCATCGAATGATACGGTTGGTGAGATTAGAATTGGTGATGAATCGGATACTCTTTCAAAACCAATTTTGATTGCTCCTATTGGTGGCCTACGTCAATTCTCAATAACTTCGGTTAATGATATCCTAGTTGATGATTTGTTCAACAATGATGATGGTGGTGATGTTGGTACTGGTACTGGTGTTGGTGATGACACTTTTAAAAGTATAAATAACCTTTCTGGTTCCAAATCCAAATTAATAAATAAATGGAAATCATCAGGTTTATTAGGAAATCCCAAAATGGCTCAATTATCTTTAGATTGGTGTTTGGATAAGAAAATCAAACCTTTGGCAAAATGCCATTATCATAGACTTCGATTCATCAATTTGAATGAAAGTCAAAAGATTGATTGTTATATCACTTTGGATTCAAATATTGAAACATGTAAGATTAATTCAATAAACAACCAATTGAAAAAAACCCAATTCAAATGGTGTCAGGATGATGAATTAATAAAGGATAAATTCACCCATTCAATTTTAGAAATTAGATACGATTCACCAATTAAAAAATTACCACTCAAATTAAACAACCTCATCAACTCTCATTTGGTTTATAAAGTTGATGATTTGAATTTCTCATTGAATAATTACCTATTTGCCAAATACTATCCAACTAGTCTTAATGATTATATCCTTTCGATATCAGTTGCACCATGGTTTGAAATCCTACAGAATAAAGATATCAGAAAATTACCAGATCTAATATCCCCACCCCCAGATCCATCACAACAACAGCAACCAATCAAAGGCATATTGTTGAATAAAAACGATGTTGAGCCACCAGCACAGATCACCAAGCAAGGATATTGGAATGAGTTTGATAATGGTTCGGATTATGGTGCTGGTGAAGATGCTGGATTTTATATCGATAACGATGAAGATTCAGGAGATATGGAATCAGGTGGATTCTTGGGGTATTTGTTTGGTGGATTGTTAACCCAAGATCGAATTGATTCTGTCTTGAAATTATCAAATTCAATAAGTGGTAAGTTCAACAGTCTAAATCCATTAAAGAAATTCAAATTACACGATTCAAATTCAATTTCAAATAGTGATGAGAATGAGTACACACCTTTGTTCAACGATCAATATCAGCGTGATTCTGGTAATCCGTATCTTTCAACCTTGACCAATGAACCTGGCTCAACTGACAGAAAAGGCAACTCAACAACCATATTCCACCAAAACTACAACCCTCACCACACCCACACCAACACCCAAAACCACAACCATACCCACCACTACGACAACAGCGTTTCCGATTCAGATACATCAATGAGCGACTTCTCAATCCGAAAATCAAAAGACTCACACCTCAACCACCTCAACCACAACCCACATCACCGCGGTTCAATAATCGGCCAGGACTCAAGATCATCAGACATGATCAAACGCATCAACCACGACAAGATTTTAACTTTCATATACATGACATTTGTGCTCCTGAGCCTGCTTACTTCCGGTTTAGGAATGGGCGTAATCAGCTCACTTACATCGAACCCATTATCGAACGATCCGAATTTTAAAAACAGACAGGGATATTTGATTATTTTGATGTTTGGATTTTTCTGTTTGTTGTTGTCTTTTGGATTGAGTGTTGCTTCTATTTGTGTTTTGGTTTGTCGGTATGGTTCACCTCCTTTATGGCATCAGTTGTTGATTTGGGTTGGTGTTTTGGTTTCTAGTTTGTTGTTTGTTTTGTCCGTTTGTTTTATCTTTTAGCTGGACCTGGACCCTGGAATCAGGACCTCGACCTGGAACCTGAACCTGAACCTGGAGCCTTACCCCTTACCCCTTACCCCTGATCCTGGAAACTGGACCGACTTGTGTTTTGAAAGTCATGTGTTTGTTTGTGTTTTGGGGATTGCGTATCCGTCAACACAACCAAATATCACATTTTGTGTCTTTGAGAAAAGTTGTGGGTTGCTCTATACAACCACCTGAAAAGGACCAAAAAAATCATATTCCTACCCCTACCCCTACCCCGTGTACATTACATATTTACAGTGTTGTTTTATAACCCTAATAAAATAGTTTTATTTTCTAATATACAGTAAGTGTAACATAACTACAACCATGGCTTGTTATTTGCCGGTACATAGCAACAACAACCGGGTCTAAAATGATGTTCAGTGTGCAATTTCAGTATTTTGAAATGCCGTCACCAATCAAAGATTCCTTCTGTTGATGTGTGATGAACCCCGTGGCTGAAATTTTTGGTATTCTGCACCAATTTGTCTCAATTTCAAAATACTCATTTTTACACAACCGCATGTATTATTGGGCCCATCATTTGAGTTGTCTTGAAATCTCAAATTGTATCTCACTTCCAACATAAGTGTAACAAAGATGACGGAATACAAGCTGAAGTAGTGAATGACGCTGGCCTTCACAGCTTCGAAATACTTGGACAAACAGCAAGTTGCCCCTGCTGAGTATTTATCAACATAAGATTTGGCATGCCCCGTTACATTCCACTTCTTTGAGGCTTCTTCAATTGTCTAGTTTGTAGCCGAACTTCTGCTGTGTATATTCAGCGCCAAATTCAAAATACTCATCCTTCGAAACACACGTCTTTTTAAAGCCTTCATTCTTGTAAAATTCAACAGCTGAAATGTATCCAACATCACTATAATCCACCCCTTTTTTAACTTGGAAAAGCTTCACTTCGTTATCAATCGGCACAACCTGTCTTAACTCGTCCATTAACCTCTCTTTCAATCCTGGAATGTTGAAACATCCACCGATGGTGGTCAGGTTGGCCAATAACAAAGGGCGGATCAACTCAGGCACAAGTTTCAATGATTCTTGGATTGTTTGGATTAGTCCTGCTTTATGTAGTCCTGCTAGTTCTGGCTGGAAAAGAATTTCCGGGACAGTGAATCTTTCATCGTATAGTTTCAAGATCTGGGTATCTGAGTTGTGTTTCTGGGTCTTTTGTTGTTGTTGTTGTTGTTGGTATAATTCTTGTTCTGTTAGTGTGTATCCTTTTGATTTGTCTTCAGGTAGGATATAGTTCAATATCAAATGGTTGTCCTTGGATTTCAAGATCCTGGATTGGTTGTTGTTCAAATTACGTAGGTTTTCAATCTTTTTTAAAGATTCATTGAAGTTAGAACTAACGTAACATACACTCTCTTTGATATTGTTAACCAAGATTGTCTCATCCGTAACATTATAATGTCTAAATGAGATCAATTCTCGTAAATACCCACTCAGTATACGGCCTCCCAATGGGAGTTTCTTGATTGCTTTCCAATATGGCAAGCCATACACAACGGGTATAATCCAAGTTGAATCGAATCCTGAATCAATAACCAACTGAAAATCATTGTACCTATTACCACCCTCACCACTGCCATTATCATTACCATTATTCAACCATGGAGTCAACGAACCACCTGAACAACGATAATAATTCTCAACTTCAAACTCTTCAAATACAATCTGATCCAAATTATTTTGAAACTTGGTCAATGTAATAGGAGTCTCAAGATACATCAAATCACAACCTTTCAACAACATATCATCACCTTGATTTTTCAAAAAAGCCTCTTCCCAAATCTGACGCTCGAGGATCCATTGTGTCAATTGGCCATCTTGTTCAATTGGACGTTTGATTTGCAAGTTGGATGTTTCATTTGAGCCTCTGGATTTGGAATTTAATTCGTCACCTAGAATGATTCTCTTGTCAGGGGTACGTAAGATGCAGTTCGGTATATGGATCGGAGTTTCATTTTGATTTAATACACCGTATTTGATCTCATATGATCCATTGTCTATTATAACCGCCTTGTTCATGTTATGTTGGATGGGCTTGTTGGAGTTTGTTGAAGTTTGGATGATATAATGGTGATAAGTGAATTGTTTTTAGTCTCTTCTTCTTTTTTTCAGTCTGTTTGAGAAATGTGGCTGTGTACATGTACCTTGTGGCTGAGTCAAGTGCCCTTCTTTATTTCAAGACAAAGATAAAGGCCTCTCAAAAGATGAGTTGTCTCCCCTTTGTCTACTGGCAAGTACCGTGACCCACCAGCGGTCAAATTACAAGATAAATGTTATAATTCTGTGATAGCAGAAGATACTTGTTTGATAGCTTACATATAAATAGAACATGCTATAAATGTACTGAGATTGCATCTACACGCACTTCTTTAAACTTCCGTGCACCAGCAAAATCGGCCAAACCAACGGCGCGGCCCCGCCCCCAGCCAAGACCCCCTCCAGTATCCCACCAAGCAAGCTCTATATTAGCCTCGATACAACCAAAACCCCATCTTTCCCTGCAGGAGAAGTTATCCCCATTCAGTACTTGAAAAAGGCCGTCATACCAAAAACTAAAAGCCCACCCAATGTTCAACCTTCAGAGAACTCTTGACCGGTGACAGGACCGCTCCGTTGGGGCTTGCCAGGCCTACATACAGCAATTTTACGAGAACAATCAAAAAAACAATCAAAAACCAAAATGTGATGATACCCTAACTTGGTCCAATTTTTGTAGCAATGTGCCGATGGGCTTCGGCCAAGCAAAGCAGCGATTTTACCCGTTTCAAGTTGAGATAGTATTGGACCAATGTGGTGCCACTGGATGCTGGCACACTGTTAGAGGTATCGCTATTGAATCCAGTATAAGTCTTTCCATTTGATGGCCAATTGGACTTTTCTAAGGGAAAGGGGCGATGATTCGGTTCCAACTTGATCCAATATTGAACTAGATATGCCGATGGGTTTCGACCAAGACAAGATAAAAGAGAACCCGTTTTGATTATGTATTGGAACAAGGAGTGCCACTGGGTGTCTGGCACAGTTTTATGGATAGTGAATGCTTTCACCCAGTATAAGATGAAGGACTCTGAATATGATGTGGTCATTGGATATATCTTATAGTATTGTTAGTCGTAGTTGATAATAGGAGAAAAACTAAGAAAAACAAGAAGAATGAGTGCTGAGAAGAAGGATTCTGGTAGCGCTTAAATATGCGGATTTCTGGAGTGCATCGTGCTTCCCTCATACAACACAAAACAAAACAAAACACTCTCTTGTCTGTTTTCATGCATGCACTTTGGCTTCTTGTGGATGTTCTAGAGCGTTCTTAATCTCATCTTACCTGAAGAGTTGCATTACATATTGCTATTCTGTTGTTTGTTAGGCCGATACCCTTCAAACGAAGCTACGTAACTGGTTATACTATTGTATTGATAGACATAGTGATTATGGATATATAAATGCTACAATCAACTTTGCATCAGAGCTTTTACTTTACAATCACTCGGGAGTATTCGTTTGTCAGAGTTTTACGAGTTCAACGTAGAGATTCAATCGATAAAGGCCACTAAACAAAGAAGGGTCTGTGTGGCGCACACGTTTTGCTGAGCCACTATGTTGGATAAGGGAAAAGGGAAAAGAAGGAAACGGGTTTGATTATGGATCCGATTTTAGATTTGGATGGGTCTGTGTGATGTATGAAAATGGTAAGTGTGATAGAGTTCAATCAGCTGTATATCAAATGTAAAGCAGAAATATTTGGTTGAACTTTAATCTACAAGTCCTGTAGAAAGATAATCATTGTGAAGAGTTGGTTACCACATCGAGCTAAAATGAACCATCCACACAAGACCCTTCAATTTTGAGATTTCGTTTGCATCTCAAATCATGTTATTTATTTTCATTCATTCATCTATTATATCTCAAGATCCATATCCACTGACCAGAAACAAACACCATATTCTGTCTAATTTGCAATGCAATCTGAAGAAATGCTCTCCTTTTCCGGCCATCTGATTTGCCAGCTTCTCCTCCCCAATCAGCACACCAGCCACTACTCCCACACGCCACATAATTACGGGGTTTGAATCAGGATATCAAAACTTGAAAGAAAACTTCTACTGCAGGTGACTGTTTCCCTTTAACAACTGATACTGAATCTGACATCGGTACCACAATAGGCATATCGTGGCAGTTCGTGGCTCATACTAGCTTGATACAAATCTCAAATCAAAACTAACCAATTTTTTCCGTTGTTGGTGTTGCTTTTTCATTACACTTTTATCAAAACCACACCAAACCAAGGAGGCGCTTCATAGGCATATATACCATTGATTAAATACACTATATTCATCTACTCTTATATCACAATAACAGCCTTTTACTTGTTACTATAATCACCTTTCTGAATAAACTCTTCAAATCATCTTCAATTTCAAAACAGAAGGTAAACTGACTACCCCGAATCATCATGTCTTCCGTTGCCAAAAGAGAAAGAATTGAAACAAGGCATGTTTCCAGAGCATGTCTAGAGTGCAGAACGAGACATTTGAAATGTGATGGAGCAGAGCCAGTTTGTACAAGATGTGTCAAGTTCAATAGAGAATGTGAATATGTCAAATCAAACAGAGGTGGATCTAGAAAGAAAGGAGTTAGTATGAAGAGACAAAAATTCATGGACAATAATAGTGCAACTTCTTCAACAAGTTCTTCGAATTCCAAAAACAAACATAGCTCCGAAATTGATAGTTTTATATTACCTTGTGTCAAGAATGGAATTCCTGAATTAGCAGATAGAGATGTCTGCAACAACGAATGTCTTACAAAAGATACCTTCAATAAGTTGCCACCTTGTTTAACAGGTGTAAAGATTGAATCATCATCATCGGCATCATCAGAAAAGGACCAAAATGGGGTTGAATTCCATCCAACTTTCAACTCCTCAAAAGATAAAAGCTCAATTGATATAGTGTTTGATCCAAAATTTATACGATCGCCTTCTGAATGCTACATTACACCTGTTTTAATAAGAAACTTGGACGTTGATTCAATTGTCAATACATATTACTCCTACTTCCATAAGATCCATCCATTTATGCCTCATAGAGAGGATATAATGAAGTATTTAGATTCAATACCTTACAATTACGATATATTATTGGCTATGAAATTGATGGGTGATGGTCAAGCAACTGGAGCTTATAGCAAAGATGTTGAAACTGTTAATTATTTGGTAAACAATATACTTGAGTATACAAAGCAAATGGGTAAAGATTTTGTTTCTCTACAAACAATTTTGATTCTTTCAATGATAACTCACATTTCTTCATTGCACGATATATCTCTTTTGTTAAGAGAAACTTTGGTTTCATTGGCACTTGAGTTAAGAATAAATATGATTGATCAAGATAATATACCTTCGGTGTTTATGGATGTTAATGGTTATGTTACAGAAATTTCGGATAATAATTCCAAAAACAAAAATTTGATGCATACACCTTCAGATAGTGAACCAAAGGAAATCTTAGATGAATTGTTGTCCTCAAAGAGAACATCAAACATTCCAAAAGACATCATGGAAGATACAGTTAGAAGAACATTATGGGATATTTATTTCTTTGACACTTTAAGTGGTACGGCATCTGGAAATTCAACTTCCCGTTTGGCAACTGAAAAGATGTTATGCTTTTACCCAAAAACGATCCCTTTGAAAGTGTTTGACTACAAAAGTAGAGCTGAATCGTGTAAGTTAGTCAATGATGCCATCAAATTGAACGTTGCAATTCAAGCCAACAAGGAAGTTCAAACACATCTTTATCATATGACTGCAGCCATTGGAAACTGGGAAATGAGAATTGAAAATCCTGATCTTTATAATGCTCCTTACTTGGTGAATCCAAATGGACAAGTGAATGAAGGTGTCCATCAATCAATAATGCTGGTTAACTATGCCAAAATTTTCACTCACAGGCCATTTTCATACTTATGGAGACCTGATGTCTCTAGACATCCAAGATGTTCAGATGAAGTTGGAGTCACTGATAACTGTCAATCTCTTAAAAAACAGGAGGTTGATTCTAGAAAGATCATTGAGACAAGAAAAACAATTGAATCCGCTTCATCCGTTGTCAAAGCTCTATTGGATACCAACCCAGCAAAAGTTTTACAAAGAACCCCTTTCCTTGCTTGTTCTTTGGCATTTTCATGTTTGGTGCATCTAAGTGCGTATTCATGGGTTGAATCAAGTTTAGAAGTGTTGCAAGGAAACCCTGAATCATTAGAATCATTAAGAGAAAGTATCAATTCAGATGACTTGGATATCTATACGGAATATATCAAGTTAGAATTGGGTGGTATCTTCCAAATATCGAGACATTGGGCATTATCAAATAAGTTAACTTCTCATATAAGAGACACACTGGCTAAAGTTTCTCCTAAACTGTATAAGAGAGTTCAAATGAGCTTACCAGAACCAGCACATCAGCAACAAATAGAAATCTCAACATCAACATTAACATCAGCACAGGCACCAGTATCGGCATCATCAACATCCTCAGTACCATCAGCACCATCATCATCGCTACTGCAACCCACCCCCAAACCCGTATCTTCAACCCCATCATCAAACTCCGTACTGAAGAAATATTGGGCTCAACCTCCGTTAAATATTAACGATTCAGGTAGGACGGCAAACGATTTGTTCAGTGAGACGGGAACATCAACCACCACGTCGTATGCCAATGGTATGGTTGGTGGTGGTAGCAGCTCAGGTTTCAATAGTCCTATGGGTGGCGTTCAACAATTAGGAGTTGGCTTGAGTTCCGGTAATAATGGTATTGCTGGCAATGAGTTGAATGAGATTGATTTCAATATGATGTTTGATGATAATGGGTTGTCTCCTAGTTCCGACACAGGTTGTGATTGGGTTGACAAGCATATTTTTGAGTTTGATGGGTATAGTATCAATAATGTTTGAATTGCATTACCGTGGTTGCTATTAATTTGATTGCGTTGAGGAGTTTGATTATTTGTTCAGTTTAGTTTTGTATTATATTTTCGGTTTTTTTTTTTGTCTATCTGTTATTGTTTGTATTATATCTTCTATACTAGCTCAAAAATCTCACAAATGTTATTTTATTTATATTTATACATCTACCTTGATTACTTTATCTATTACCTATATTATTTGCTGAAGTTTCAATACTGTCGACTGATGTATTTACTGAGTTATATATGTACCGATGGGCAGTAAGATAAAAGGAAGATAACTGAAAGTGATTCCATCACTGAACTCAATTAATACCCAGCATCTCTGCTCACTAATGATGATCAACTTGAACCTTGTGTTATTAACAACAGGCGTATACACACACAAAAACCCTATATTGGTGGAATTGTTTTTTAATTGATCATCATGTAGCAAAAAAACGAAAGACACAGAATACAAATACATATAAAAGTACACAAACATAACAGACTATTACCGAATCTAATCACGGGATAGAGGAGCCACCAAATCCAAAGTTCTATTCAAAACACCTTCAATTCTACCTTTCAAAGCACCAGAAGCACCAGTCACTTTGAAATCAACATAATGAATCTTGGCTTCACTTTTTCCAATCTTGATTGATCCGTAGTTTTCATCAGCATGGTTGGAAAACGCATCACCAAATTGAACATTCAGTAGCTCGAACAATCTTGTGAGTCTTGTTGTTTCTCTGTAGTCTGCATGCAGTTCGTGGTGATTCTGATGGAGGATTAGCTGGTTAGACATTGATTCAGCCTCTTCTTTCTTTATTAATTGTTCGAAATCTTCAACTTCGGATTTCACCGTAGTGGTGTTATCGCCATTAGTTTCCTTTTCAACAGTTCCACCATGAGAGTGGCTGCAATGAGAATGTTGGTTGGATGAAATTTTGACCGATGCAGGAGACGAGTCACAACTCATCAAAATGGCAATGCACGAATCAGCAATTGTATCCTCAATCATACCAGATGTCCATTCAACTGTGACCAACCCTTGGTTTTCCTTCAATGTAACTTGAACAAATCCCATAACTTCAAATATAAACTCTTCAGGCTCATCCATGATCACTTTCACAAATCCAAACATTTGTGAGAATTGCCAGTTCACCAAAGTACGGTTTGCATTACAACGTAAATTTTGCCTCTGTTTTAAAACGGTAGTGGTCAATCCTGAAAATTCACGTAAATCTTCAACTTTCAAAAGATTCAAATCGAAATCTTTTTGAACCAAGACACCGTTTATGTTGTCATTGTCTTCAGGTAATGAGGTTGCCAACTGGCCCATGACCCTAACAACCTTAATTCCTTTGAATTCTAATGATAGCTTTGTACCGTTTCTAGGATTATAAACTTTGACTTCATCTTCCGTATTTTTAAATTTTTTATATTTGGACAACAATGCAGATTTAAGTCTACCCATTGGATGTGATTCACCATGAACCAAAATAATTGTCTTTGGATTAACCAACTCTATAAATTCTGAATTTTGTTCATAATCAACATGCGCAGCAAACGATATCTCTTCAACATTGATTCTTCTTGGGATCATCAAATCTGGGTCCGAGATCGATTGGATTTCACTTGGCTCAGTTAGGATGTTCTTAGCCATTGTACCTTCCACCGAATAACCTGTCATAATCAACGAGTTTCTTGGGTCTGGTGCCCATCTTTCCAGTATTCTTCTGGATATACCATTCTGAAGCATACCTGGAGATGCAACAACGACACATGGGTCAATATCATCAAGTTTCTCAACGTTTGTGATATTTTTGATGTATTTGAAGTGGAATGGGTTAATGTTGGTCTCTGTAAATTGTTTTCTAATGTTCTCGTTCATCATATTAATGTATCTTTGATAAACAGCCATACATTTCTTAGCCAAATCTGACGCATAAAAGACCGAGATATTTTGAAGATCACTATGATTCTGCCAATATTCATCCAAAATCAACATAATCTCTTGCGCTCTACCCAATGAGAAAACAGGTAGTAAACATTTACCACCTTGTTGTAATGTGGAGTGTATCACCTGTGTTAATTTTGTCTCTCTTTCCAATCTAGGAACATGGGTAGCGGTACCGAAAGTTGATTCTGTGATTAATAAATCAGGACGTTGAGGTGGCACTTCAGCTGAACTTAAATGTCTATCTTCTTCTCTTGAATAATCACCGGTGAACAAAAGTTTCAATCCACCAATTTCAATGAAAAACATAGCTGCACCTAAAACATGGCCTGCATGGTAAGCAGTGAATCTTATACCGTCAACTTCAATAGTAGAATGATAATCTATTGTTTCTATTCTTTCGAATGATTCGTTCAAATCCACATCTGTGTATAGTATACTATTTGTATTCTCATCCATTGAACTATCCGTTATGCTAGTAACCCTAACAAAATCATTCAACAACCATTTGTAAATTGCCTTTGTAGGGTAAGTCATAAACACTCGACCTTTGAAATTTGTATGCTGCATGACGTATGGCAACGAAGCAGCATGATCCAAATGGAAATGTGAAATCAACAATATGTCAACCTTGGATAAATCAAAATCATCATAGTATGGTAATGATTCAATACCTGAAAACCCAGGATGAACACCAGCATCAAGCATCACAACCTTACCCTTGTATTCGATAATGTGACATGAACGACCCACCTCGTTACCTCCTCCGAGGCAGTAGAAGTTCAAATTTTCTCTTTCATTTGCAGACGCAGATGGATCTACTTTGATTGACATCGTAACTGGATGGTAATTGTGTATATTTCAAAAGTGATACATATTCAGAGACACCACCTCTATGTTTGGCACTTGAGCATCAGATGAAGTTGAAGAAAAAAGACCAAAAAGCAAAAGTGGCGGTGCGCAACTAAAAATATATGGCGCAGCGCAGTATTGTGTGGATTTCGAAATCAAAAAATTGGTGAAGCTGTTTAACTCTTTTATCGACATGCTTACTGAATTACAAACCATTCAGCACATCAGCTTTTATCATACTACCTATCAAATTCCATATAATGAGCGAAGCAGTTACATCATCAGTGTCCTCCTCGGATCCTTTGGACCTAATAAAGTTTTGTCTTGACGAAAAGATTTACCTCAAACTTAGAGGTGGAAGAGAAATGGTTGGAAGACTTCATGTACGTTAAGATATCAACTCACCATCCATCAAAGTTGATAGACTAACAGCAATACTAACATTTAATATATTTACATATAGGCATACGATTCACATTGTAACATTATCTTGAGTGATGCAACAGAGAAAATATTCCAACTGGATGACATCACCAAAGAATTGACATCAACTACCAAGAACTCAGATATGATCTTTGTCAGAGGTGATTCGGTCATATTGGCAACCGATGCAACAAATGTTTAAATTAAAAAGACAGAAAACGAAAACAAACACAAGATAATAGAATTTCAGGAAAAAGCTTGCTAAGGACCCACCGAAAGCGTATACACTTATCGTCAATGCAACATATGTGTATGTATGCACTTTGATCCTTCTATCCCGGTTTTTCATTTGTTTGTGTTTACTATTTGATTCTTTATGTATATTAACTACTCCCTTTAATACCAGAATGTATACGCATATGCTACATATATGTGGAACAAAACCAATAACTTTGTAGATTTAATAATAATGGCAGTAATAATTAAACAGAACATGCAAATCATATAAAATTAAGTGAAAACAAACTTCAAAAGTGCAAAAACAAAGGAAGAACATTTTGGACTACACTAGCAAAATAACCACTGGCTCACCACCACCTCCATCATCAAATTGAATTTCTTCTTCTTAATGTTCTGGTTCTATTAATCTCCTTTCTTTTATTTTTGAGGATGGGCAATTTATTTTCTTGCTTCAACTTATCAAAAACTTTCCCAGCATAATTGAAACCAACCTGACTGATCTCATCAAACTTACTGAAATCCAAAGTTGCATAGTTATCGATTGGTGGTCTTAAATAAATGCATCCAACTGTATTTTTAGCCTGATCAAGAGCATTAACTGACGCAACGTACGCCAATCTCATCTGAATATCAGCCATAGTTGGAGCATTTGGATGAGATGAAAAAGGATTCAGCCTATTGAACAATGCCCACATACCACTTAAAGAATCTCCATAGTCCATAGGGGTACGCTCTTCAGCAGATCCAACATCACAGGCGAGGATGATATTAGCACCTCTTCTTTTCATTTCTTGAACGGTCAAATTGTCAATGTACCCACCATCAAGAAGTAAGTTACCGTTATCTGTAATCGGAGGCAATAAAGATGCCAGGGACATTGAAGCCCTGATATATCTCCATGCATAACCACTTGAATGGATCTCCATTAGGTATTCAGTGATGTTGGTTGAATTTGCATAGTATTTGATCCAAAAATCTTCAATTCTAGATTCACCAAACGCCTTCCAAAGACCTCTATTGAATTCATGTCCTGTTAGATAAGAAGTCAGAGGTATTGTTAAGTCCATCACATTTCTCCAAATGGATGACATACGGCCTGAAAAAGTCTTTGTTCTACCAAAAACGGGAACAAAATCGTAATCCTTAGCGTACACACCACCAACAAATGCACCAATGGAGGTACCACCAATCATATCAACGGGAATTCCGTGCTCTTCCAAGGATTTGATAACACCAACATGACTGAGACCTCTAGCACCACCACCTCCAAGAACCAATCCAATACTTTGACCAGTCAATATTCTAGCCAATCTCATAAAATCATCCTTGTGGACCTGCATTGATTGGTAATACTTTCTTGATCTGAATGAGTCTTTAGTCTGTTTTAAAACTTGCAGGAATTCATTGTTGTTTAGTATGTTGCCCATTGTACTCTTCATCTTGGTTAACTTTGATGAGAATAAACCGTCTCGATTACTTAGTGGTAATGGTATCCCCACATCATCCGTTGCATTTGTTGAAACAACTTTAATCTGCATTTGAATATGATGATGCGAATGAACCCAAATTCTATTCTTCAACCATTTGTTGGTCAAACCAGGCTCAACGTATCTTTCAGGATGAATCAAGATCAATTCAGTTCGTGCAGTGGTCTTCGTCTTAACCAACAACCTTTCGAAATCACCCACATCGGGTGGACCAGAAGCATCGGCTAATAACAAGATACAGTCACCCTGCTGGATACAAGTCTTAGCCCAGGATGACGAAACAGAGGTGTCAACAAGATACACAACGATATCGTACTTGTCTTCCAACTCAGCGAAAACTCCACTTTGTTTCAATTTTGCCAACTTGTCAAACGCATATTTACCTAGCCTTGTCAATGCCAAACTTTGGTATAAAACTTTCACCGATTTACCAGTACTTTCCAAAGCCGTTGCCAATCGTTCACCGAATTCAGTCACTGGGATACCCGATTTTACAGGCAACAAGGTGATGGTTCTATAATTATTTGAATTTTGAACCAAGGGTTCATCTCTGATATGTGAAGAGATTGTTGGATTGATGTAATTGTAGGATTCTTTTTCAGAGGAGGTTTGTGCAACTCTCTCAGCAACTATTCTTGAAACATTAACCATGATCGAAGGATTACTCAAGGCGATCATCTCGAATAAAGTTCTTGGAATTCTAGCCAATTCAGAGTCTCTGATTGCAACCATTGTTGTTAATCTTCGTGATTTAGTTAACACTTCAACTTCACCCAATGATTCACCTTGTCCGAATTCACCAGTGATCACTTGAACGGTTGAATCATTCTTATTAACTTGCTTGATTGCTCTAAATCTACCGTTCAAAACGATATAGATACCACCTGCTGCTTCATTTTGCACATACAATGGATTTGAAGATTGAACATGAACCCATTCCAATGCGTAATCAGTCAACAACAGTTTCTTCTCCATTGAATTCAATAAATTTTTGGCCATGGCCAACTGCAGATTTGGGTATTTTTCAACCAAATTTTCGAAAAACTCCTTTGACAAAAACCCAAGACAACAAGACTCAGATGAAACAGTAACTGTTGAAAAAGATTTAGAACCAACCAACGTACCCAAATATCCAGCCAATTCACCTTGTCCAATTTCACTGAAAAACTCCTCTTTGAATTCGGATGAAGAAGTGGTAGTTGACAACAACATACCATCAATGTTTTTCTTTTTCAAATACGTCGAATCCAAACAACCAGAAACAACATAGTACAAACCAGCAGTCTGCTCATTCTCAACAATCAACCTCTCCCCCTTCTCAAAAACCGAAATCTTCAACTCTTTTGAAATCTCCCTTTTGATCTCTTCAAAATCCATATGAGCCTTATACACAATCGCATTCCAACTCTCCTCACTATCCTCTTTTTCCAAAGATGACAATGACGTTGTTGAAAAAGTTCTCAATTTCGAAGACCCATTGGACCTCTTTGTATGAGAATGAGAATGGGGATGAGAATGGGTGCTGGATTTTTGATCACTTAGGATAGTCAACCCAGATACCATTGGTGAGTTCAAAACGGACCTGACTATCGACTTTTTATGCTGATCTTGGTTCATCAAAGTTGAGCTGGCAATACCGATCATCTGGCAGATGTTATCCGAGATGGCGGTACGGAGCAGCAAATCATCGCTTTCTTGATCATCAGCACTGAACAACCTGTCTTTCAACGTGTCGCTTCGTGATAGTGGAACATTGGAGACCAAATCACCTGGATTCGAGCTTGTTCGGGAGTTTAATGTGTAGTATCGTGATCCTTTCTTTGAGTTTAGTTTTCGTTTGAAATAGTGGGGTTGTTGTTGTTGTTGTTTTTGTTGTTGTGTGTGTGGTTGGGGTATTTTTGCAGATGAGATATCCGAGTTCATTGCACTTTCATCTGTATCTGAAGTGGCCATCAGGTCGTCATCCAGTGATCTGTTGTAGTTGAGGATGGGTGTTGATGTGAGGTTTCCATTGCTGGTGCCACTGCTGTTTAGATGATCCCTTGCTTGTTGTTTTCGATGCGCTGAAGCGGCAAATGAAGTCAACGAGATATCAGAATCCAAATACTCTGACTTCTTGAAAATGTTTCTGTTGTTGTTGTTGGTGTTGTTGTTGGTGGTGGTGGTGGTTTTATTTGTGTGGATACTACTGTTGAATGACGAAGAGGTGGTTAATCTAGTAGCGTAGCTTGGGGTTGAGAGTAGTCCTTCGTATAAATACCTTGGAATTTTCAAATTAAACTTACTATTCAAATTCGATTCTGTTTTCAAGATATCTGAAGTCAAACCTAAATACCCATGTGCAGTTTGAAAAGTAACCCTGTATAATTTAGCCAAGATCATTTGCACTATATGCGAAGTTGCCTTTGGATATCTATTACTCAACCTCGAGAATGATTCTCTTGGGATGATTGAGATTGTACAGTTACCATTCGGTATCGCAATCATTTCCGGTTTAGGAAACGGTTGTGATTTAGGTGTATCTGAAGAAGGAGTTTGATTTGAATAAGCGGAATCAATCTTATGGTTGACCCCATCCAAACTGAAACCATCCAAAGGATTTGGTAAATCAAGAACATTGACGTTATTCGATGATGAATTGAACGAATCCAAAGTTGCACTTGAACTGCTCAACAAGTTCAAGACACTTGTAATTGAAGACAAAGGAGCACCAGACTTGATAGTATTCAAAAGCTGATATCTCACATCATCAACAACCACAATCTCCTTTGTATCTTCATTTGAAAACAACGTGGTACCATTAATCAAACTTCCACCACCTCCTCCACCACTTCCATTTTGTCCAACGTTACAATAAACTTGAATCTCACCTTCAACACAAATTGCAAAACCTGATCGTTCATCCAAAAACACAATCTCTCCAGAATCAAGTTTTTGAGTCTGCATAGATTTCGTCAACTCATGAAATACATTCGTATCCAAATATCCAAAGATCTTAATAGCTGATAAAAATTCATCCAAATAACTAATCTTTGATTTCCTTTCTTCTATTGTGTTTTCTAAAAAAGTGTCAATTATAGGTTCTTGTCGTTTAGGTTCCTCTGGAAGCCTTGAATATACCGTAAGATACTTGTATCTGATATAAGCATACGTTAAAAATGAAACAGAAACAACGATTATAAGGATGGAAGAGAATGAGAGGTTCACTTGGAACGTGTATGATAATATCGAGAAGACGGTTTTAGGGACCAGATACAGTAAGTTTGAGATGACCTTGAATGAAAGCCAACTTATTAACCAGATCAGTTTTGCCAATATGTTAGTGGTATGTGTGATTTCATCCTGTTGTGAAGATATCGATGGATCCGGTACAAGGTTATCAAGTTGTTGGTTTATTGAATTTGACATGATTTTTGTGAAAATTTGTCTGAATATTGGGGTTTTTTTTAAGTTCAGGTGAAGAATTTTCTTCCTTTTTTAATATTGGATATATGTTTGTTTGTGGGTTATATGATATTATTCAAATACCGATAACAAGAATAATGATGACGAGTATGATGCGATAAACAAAGAAGCTGATGGCAGTCAAAAAAAACACTTGTAAATATGGTTCAGATCATATCATAACAGACATATTATACGAGTTGAATAGGTTAGGGAATGGTATGAATGTGGTGAGTTTGTTAGAGGTTGAGTCTAATTGTGTGGTGTGTTGCGATTTGCCCTGTTAAGCCGAGCGGAGAGCCTTTGTCCAGATTTAAAAACTTGAGGGTATTTAAAAGACGGGGATTCTTGGATGTGTACAAGGTGGAAGGGAATTACGAGTATATAACTATTAGTAATGTTAGATATATATACCATAACATTAGTGATTGTAGGTTGAGTAGTGACACACAGAGTGAATGAGAGGTAACCATCAAATACGAAATTAATATGGGGGAAAATGAATTGGATATTGAAAACGTGGGGCAGAAATGTGTGTGTTATATATATATTTGGTTTACATTAACGGTTATTCTCTGATTATATATATATATATACATGTGCCATACACTGGTACCATGGAATAAGGTACTATAGGTTCATATATATATCTGGATATCTGGATATCTTGTGGATTAGAAGGACACGAAAGTGATATCCAATATGGTGTAGTGGAGTTGATAAGGATGGGATCCGAGATCCGACACCCGCACATTATCTTCACATCATGCATGTGCTTATATATACATACAAAGATATGTTATAGAAGAAACAAGTTTTTAGTGAAGTGGTTGGGCCATACCTTGAACAGAAGGAGATTGTTTGTGTATTTGATCCGGAGTGTGTTGCTTCTTCCGAGAATGAGATCCGGTGTGTGCTACTTCTTCCGAGCATGATTAATACCAGTTTGAGCTTGGTCAAACAGCAGCTACTACTGGCTTAGTATAGGTTTTATCATCAAACACTGAATACTTCGGTTCGTGAATCTTATATCCCGGCTTCAAGATATTGTAATTGGAATATGGTAGGAACTTGCTAGGGTGCAAGATACAGACGGAAATGGTGAGCGAGAGTGAATCAGGGACAAGCCACTACACCAGAAGAAATTATATATACAACAGGCAGTGGCGCACCAAGGTATAAACTTTCTGAGTGTACTCGGTGTACGGGTGTGAGTTCTGGCTGACGTCGTTGCCGCACTGCTTACGTAACAACAATCCAACGGTTTTGCTTACGTAACACGGCAGCTGCATAGCAACACACCTGTGCACCAGGTCAGAAGCCTGTGTGTGCATATAATATATCACTGTGTGTATATTATATCAGCTGGTGTTTTGTGTGTGGGTGTATATTATCTCAACCTGTATATATTATATCAACTTTCCACTATACATACATACAACAGACCCCATCCTATCAAATACGTTGTGTATGTACTACACCCATCAATATATCCAGTTGAGTAGGGATGGATACAACATGTGGTATCCAACAGTGGTGATATTAGTAATCAGATCAAAGCATACAACCACAATCTGCTTACATATCATACCTCAAAGCATGTACAACACTTTAATATCTAATCTAATCTACACTACACTACTTCACTCAACGGGTGTGAATTGTATGTGTAATTTGTAAAATGTTGCACTGGAAACACTGAAATTTGTGTGCAGCTCAACAAATTTGCGAATTGCGCCCAACACGAAAACAAAAGAGAAAAGCCAAAAAAATGAGATGCGCGTACGCACGCTCAAGATGCACAGCCGTGAATCCATATTGTTGGCTTCTCTTCTCCTT
Source organism: Ambrosiozyma llanquihuensis (assembly GCA_030568425.1). Classification (NCBI taxonomy): domain Eukaryota; kingdom Fungi; phylum Ascomycota; class Pichiomycetes; order Pichiales; family Pichiaceae; genus Ambrosiozyma; species Ambrosiozyma llanquihuensis. The sequence goes on along the minus strand of JAJMFV010000002.1, from coordinate 33,281 downwards.
GTCCGAGTGCCCATTCTCAAATGAGTCTCTGTTCCCCTTTTCAACACCTGTTGTTGCCCCGTTGATTTGCCTCTTTTCTTTCAGAATCATTGAGTTACTCATTGTTGTATATATATATATATAGTTACATTCCCTTCCTTTGAGCTCTATCAATTCTCATCAACTCAAATCTCATCTCATCTTTTCATCTTTATCTACTTGGAAAAACTAAATTTCACAACCACACTTGATCAGTTTCCATCCATCTAGCTACAACCAAAGAAAAAGACTACCGAATTTATCTTCATCTAATATTCACATCATCCTCAAATATATCGCCAACTTTATCAGAGATCAATTCATTTCACCACACTTTTGATTGCCTCTCCTGTTTAAACAAACTATATATCCCAATCTCTCCCTGTCTCTCTAAAAAAGATAGTTAAAAGGTTCGTTGCAACTCAACTCATAACTACATCGTGTGCTTTATTATATGCTTGTCTGTATCCTTACCATTTATGATCAATTGAAACTCCCAAATAACCATTGAAACACTCCCAAATTACATGCTCATCTCGTGTCTCCAACTGCGTCTCCCTCTCACTCTACCCAAAATTGCGTGCATTTTTTTTTCCATTTTCGTCGAGGCTTTCCAACATAAATAAATATACACAAGACAACACTCCATATAATTTTTCAGCACTTTGTTTCTTTTTGTTTGCTCAATCTCAACCAAATTATACTAACTTCTCAAATTCCTTCTTAATTAACTCAATTGAAGCAATAGTGAAGACAACAACCTTGAATTAGTAGAGGTTTGTGTTGTTTTTCAATTTGTTGTTTGAATTGCGTTTTTTTTTTTGAATTCGGCTCACTTATAATATAGACCAAATTTTTCAAATATACAACCACTAATACCTATATATTCAAATATGGCTACCACAAACAGACCTTTGGTCATCACACATGGTTCAATTGAATCAACCATCTTGACCCCTCCTTCAAACTACCTATTTTATCAAGAATTAACTCAAGGCTTCTTCAAATCATTACCGGAACCAACCGATGGCTTTGCTGATGATGATGAACCATCCACCAAGGCTGAATTATTGATGAAATTCTTAGGTTATGTTGTTAAATCAAAGGCAATTGAATCCGAAAAGATTGAAGCTATCAAATTGATCTTGAATGAATTCGAAACTAGATTCTTATCCGGTTCAGATATCCACAGTTTTGCTGCTAAGACACTTACAGATGAATCACAACCAACAACCTTATACAAGGTTAAAAACAACTTGATCAAAAACTATTACCTAGGTAAAGTTGCCTTGGATAAGGAATTTGGCTTGGCTAGCAATGGTAACCCACCTTTTGCTTTGTTCAAATCTGCTAAGACAAAGGATGTTTTAGCCTATGTTGTCTTTGGTGGTCAAGGTAATGCTGATGATTATTTCGAAGAATTGAGAGATATCTATCAAGTTTACCATGGTTTGATCTCTGAATTCTTAATCGATGTTCAATCCAAGATCCAATCTTTGATCTCCTCAACTCCTGAAATGGATAGATTATTCACTAATGGTTTTGATTTGATCAACTGGTTAGAAAACCCAGAATCAACCCCAGATGCTTTGTATTTGTTGTCAATTCCAATCTCATGTCCTTTGATTTGTGTCATCCAATTATGTCACTACATCATCACTTGTAAAATCTTAGGTGCAACTCCAGGTGATGTTAGAGATGTCTTACAAGGTACCACCGGTCACTCTCAAGGTTTGGTGACTGCCTTGGCAATTGCTTCCTCTGACTCATGGAAATCCTTTGATACCCAAGCTTTGAAAGCTGTTGAATTCTTATTCTACTTGGCTGTTAGATGTTTACAAGTTTATCCTGTCACCTCATTACCACCTTCAACTGTCAACGATTCCGAAGAAAACGGTGAAGGTACTCCAGGTCCAATGTTATCCATTAGAGACTTATCATACGAACAAGTTACCCAATTTGTTGACCAAACTAATGAACATTTACCAGAAGCTAAACATATCGGTATCTCATTGGTTAATGGTGCTCGTCACGTTGTTGTTACTGGTCCACCAGAATCTCTTTATGGTTTGAACTTGAACTTGAGAAATGCTAAAGCTCCAACAGGTTTAGAACAATCAAGAATTCCTCACAGTCAAAGAAAATTGAAATTCTCTTCAAGATTCTTACCAATCTTATCTCCTTTCCACTCTAAATTATTATCACCAGCTGTTGAATTAATTATCAATGACTTGAAGCGTGCCGGTATTGAATTCAACCAATCTGAATTGGCCATTCCTGTCTTTGATACCTACGATGGTCAAGATTTAAGAAACTACAATGGTTCTCTTGCTGCCCGTGCTGTTGAGTTGATTAATTTGTTACCAGTCAACTGGGAAACCGCTACTGAATTCGAAGCTACCCATATCATCGATTTCGGTCCAGGTGGTGTCTCTGGTTTAGGTGTCTTAACCCACAGAAACAAGGAAGGTAAGGGTGTTAGAGTTATTGTTGGTGGTGCTTTAGGTGCCGATTCTGAAGACTCTGAATTTGGTTACAAACAAGAATTGTTTGACCGTGAATTAGCAAACTTGAAATTCGCTCCAAACTGGTTGAAAGAATACCAACCAACTTTAACAAAGACCAAAGAAGGTAAAGTTTACGTTGATACCAAATTCTCTAGATTACTTGGTAAGGCCCCACTGATGGTTGCTGGTATGACTCCAACTACCGTTTCTCCAGATTTCGTTGCTTCTACCATCAATGCCGGTTATCACATTGAAATTGCTGGTGGTGGTTACTTCTCTCAACCTCAAATGGAAGCTGCTTTGAAACAAGTTGCTGAAAGCGTTAGCCCAGGTTCAGGTATTGGTATTAACTTGATTTACGTTAATCCAAGAATGTTACAATGGGGTATTCCAATGATCAAGACTTTAAGATCAAGAGGCTTCCCAATTGAATCTTTAACCATTGGTGCTGGTGTCCCATCATTAGAAGTTGCTGCTGAATATATTGAAACTTTAGGCTTGAAGCATTTAGGTTTGAAGCCAGGTTCTATTGATGCCATTTCTCAATGTATTATCATTGCAAAGGCTTATCCAAACTTCCCAATTGTCTTACAATGGACTGGTGGTAGAGGTGGTGGACATCATTCTTTCGAAGATTTCCATCAACCAATCATTCAAATGTATGGTAAGATTAGAAAATGTTCAAACATTATTCTGCTTGCTGGTTCCGGTTTCGGTTCTGCTGAGGACACTTATCCATACTTGACTGGTTCTTGGACCAAGAAGTTTGATTACCCAGAAATGCCATTCGATGGTGTTCTGTTTGGTTCAAGAGTTATGATTGCCAAGGAAGCAAAGACTTCTCCAGATGCTAAGAAGGCAATTGCTGCTTGTTCAGGTGTTGATGATTCCAAATGGGAACAAACCTACAAGAAACCAACTGGTGGTATTTTGACTGTTAAATCCGAAATGGGTGAACCAATCCATAAGATTGCCACAAGAGCTGTTGTTTTCTGGAAAGAGATGGATGATACCGTTTTCTCCTTACCAAAGAATAAATTGTTAGACACTTTAGCTAAGAAGAAGGACTATATCATTTCCAAATTGAATGCTGACTATCAAAAGCCATGGTTCGGTAAGAATGCTCAAGGTGCTTGTGATGTTGAAGAAATGACTTACCAAGAAGTTGCTGAAAGATGTGTTGAATTAATGTACATTACCAAACATCAAAAATGGGTCGATGTCAGTTTGAGAAATTTCACTGCTAACTTCTTAAGAAGAGTTGAAGAAAGATTCACTACCAAGTCAACTACTGCTGTCATTCAAAGATTTACTCAATTGGATGAACCAGCAACTGCTATTGAAGCTGTTTTCAAAGCTTACCCAGATGCAAAGACTCAACTTGTCAATGCTGAAGATGTTGATTACTTCATTGCTTTATGTTTGAACCCAGCTCAAAAGCCAGTTCCATTCGTTCCAATTTTGAACGATAAGTTTGAATTCTTCTTCAAGAAGGATTCCTTATGGCAATCAGAAAGTTTGGAAAGTGTCTATGGTGAAGATGTTCAAAGAACATGTATCTTACATGGTCCTGTTGCTGCACAATTCACTACCAAGGTTGATGAACCAATCAAGGATATCTTTGACAACATCCATGAAGGTCACATTGCCAAGTTACTTTCTGATGTTTACGGTGGTGATGCTTCAAAGATTCCTGTTGTTGAATACTTTTCCAACAAGGAAGCTGTTGTTGTTGAATCATTAGCTGGTGTTACCATCACTAAGGATGCCAACAGTGTCACCTACACAACTGGTTCTACTTTACCAGATTCCGATTTATGGTTCAAGTTATTAGCTGGTTCTGAAATCAACTGGAGACATGCTTTCATCTCATCCGATAACATTGTTCAAGGTTACAATTTGATTTCAAATCCTGCTAGAAAGGTCTTAGCTCCAGCCAAGAACTTGGTTGTTAAGATCACTAACCCAGAATCTTCTTCAAACACAACTATTTCTCTTTCTGAACCAGTTAAAGGTAAGTTGAAGGAAATTGTTAACATTTCATACTCAGGATCTGTTATCAAGATGGATTTGATTGAACATAGAACTGCAGATGGTTCAAGTATTCCATTGAACTTGTTATACAACTACAAGCCATCCAATGGTTCTGCTCCAATCTTGGAACAATTAGAAGGTAGAAACGATAGAATTAAGGCATTCTACTGGAAGGTTTGGTTCGGTACTTCAACTCCTGTTGACTTGGACTTCTCAACTGAATCCAAGATTGATGGTGGTGCTTTGGAAATTGAATCTAAGGCTATTGCTGAATTGACCCATGCTGTTGGTAACTCTTGTGAATACTTTGTTCCAAGAGCTGACAGAGATCAATTGGCCCCAATGGATTTTGCCATTGTTATTGGTTGGAAGGCTATCATGAAGGCTGTTTTCCCTAAGGCCGTTGATGGTGACATCTTGAAGTTGGTTCATTTGAACAACTCTTACACTGTTTTGCCAGGTGCTGAACCATTGAAGGTTGGTGATAAGGTTTCTGCTGATGCTGAAATCGTTTCCATTGTTAATGGTGAAACTGGTAAGACTGTTGAAGTTGTCGGTACCATTTACAAGTCTGGTAAGGCTGTTATGGAAGTCAAATCTGCTTTCTTCTACAGAGGTTCTTATGTTGATTACAACAACACTTTCCAAAAGACCACTGAAACTCCAGCTGAAGTTAAACTTACATCTGCTAAGGAAGTTGCCGTTTTAAGATCCAAGGAATGGTTCCATTTCGATGACAGTACCGACTTATTAAACAAGACTTTAACTTTCAGATTGAAGTCTGTTTACAAGTTCAAGTCAACCAACGTTTATTCTTCAGTCAAGACCACTGGTGCCGTTTATTACGAATTACCAACAAAGGAAGTTAAGCAAGTTGCCGAAGTTTTATACGAAGCTGCATTTTCTTATGGTAACCCAGTTGTTGATTACTTGGCTAGAAATGGTACACCAATTGAACAACCAATCTTGTTTGAAAACCCAATTCCATTATCAAGTGCAATTGCTACTAAAGCTCCATCAACAAATGAAACTTATGCTGCTGTCTCTGGTGATTTCAATCCAATCCATGTCTCAAGAGTCTTTGCCTCATACGCTGACTTGCCAGGTACTATCACCCATGGTATGTTCTCATCAGCCTCTGTTAGATCATTGGTTGAAATGTACGCTGCCAATGGTGTTGCCCCAAGAGTTAGAGCTTATAGTGCTAACTTTGTTGGTATGGTTTTACCAAATGATGAACTGGCTACTAGATTAGAACACATTGGTATGATCAACGGTAGAAAGATTGTTAAGATTGAAACCAAGAAGGTTGAAACCGATGAAGTTGTTTTATCAGGTGAAGCTGAAATTGATCAACCAGTTTCTACTTTTGTTTTCACTGGTCAAGGTTCTCAAGAACAAGGTATGGGTATGGATCTATATAACTCTTCTGATGTTGCTAAATCAATTTGGGATAGAGCTGATGTTCATTTTGTTTCAAACTATGGTTTCTCTATCTTGGAAATTGTTAAACAAAATCCAAATGAATTAACTGTTCATTTCGGTGGTCCAAAGGGTAGAGCCATTAGAGAAAATTATAAGTCAATGATTTTCGAAACCATTGATGATGATGGAAACTTGAAATCTGAAAAGATTTTCAAAGAAATTGATGATTCCACTTCAACTTTCACTTTCAAATCACCAACTGGTTTATTATCTGCTACTCAATTCACTCAACCTGCTTTAACTTTGATGGAATTGGCTGCTTTTAACGATATGAAATCTAAGGGTTTGGTTCCAGTTGATTCTATGTTTGCTGGTCACTCTTTGGGTGAATATTCTGCTTTAGCCTCTTTGGCTGATGTTATGCCTGTTGAATCATTGGTTGATGTTGTCTTCTTTAGAGGTATGACCATGCAAGTTGCTGTTCCAAGAGATTCTTTAGGAAGATCCAACTATGGTATGATTGCTGTTAACCCATCAAGAATTTCACCAACTTTCAGTGATGCTGCTTTAAGATTTGTTGTTGATCATATTGGTAAACAAACTGGTTGGTTAGTTGAAATTGTTAACTACAATGTTGAAAACCAACAATACGTTGCAGCTGGTGATTTAAGAGGTTTAGATACTCTATCTAATACTTTGAACGTTTTCAAATTACAAAAGATTGATATTGTCAAATTACAAGAATCTTTATCATTAGAAAAGGTTGCTGAACATTTGACAGAAATAGTGGAAGAAGTTGCCAAGAAATCTCTAGTTAAACCACAACCAATTGATTTGGAAAGAGGTTTTGCTTGTATTCCATTGAAGGGTATATCTGTTCCATTCCATTCTTCATACTTGAGACCAGGTGTTAAACCATTCCAAAGATTCTTAGTTAAAAAGATTCCAAAGAGTGCTATCAAGCCAACAAGTTTGATTGGTAAGTATATTCCAAACGTTACTGCCAAGCCATTTGAATTGACAAAGGAATATTTCCAAGATGTTTACGAATTAACTGGATCTGAAAAAATCAAGGCAATTTTGGACAACTGGGAGCATTACGAATCATCATAATTAAACTCCTGATAATCCAATCCATTCTTTTGTTTTGAGTTTTTTTTGTCCATCATTCATTAATTTATAAATAAGGCATACGATTTTCCATTGCACATCTTCATCTTTCTGTTTTCCTTCATTATCGGTACTTCTTTCTCTTTGCATCGATATCAAAGTTTTCGTTCTTGTCCATAGCATATGTGTGGTGGTATCCAATGACTGTTTCTATGGCTCCAACTTTGATATGGTTTAAAACTAAACAGATCAATATTGGTTTTCTTTTTTTCACTTTTTATTGTTTTATTCTTTCAACTTTGGATCATTTTGTTCTAAAAAGTGTGGTAATTTTTTTCTTGTTTAAGATTATCCAAAGTGGTTTATATACATATGAAGATAAAAAAAAGGAACAAAATAATTACGTTGATCAAAGTTAGTTTTTCATTTTTTGTTGTGGTTGTTGATAAGGTTTTGTGTGTGTTTATTGAAAATTTCTAAAATTTTCTACATTCATTCTATTGACTCTAAGTATTACTGTTAGTTTTATATTTGTATTTACTCTTTCTTTTTCTCTCTCTCTTTTTCTATCTTTACATTACAATTAATATTTATTTCAGATTTTTCATTGATTTACATATTCCATTCAGAATTTCAACTGGTTGTGAGATTCTAAATAGGTTATTCGGCTGATGTACAACATCAAGTATTCAGAAGTAAATGTAGAAGTTGGAAAACACCCTTGTCACTTACCATTCAGAAATCACAGGATATCTGGAACAAACTTGAGTGATCAACGTTACATATCACAACAAGGGTTGAAAAATGGTACGATGTTTCAATATTACAACTTCACGATATGATATATGACATGATATATAATAGCTTACTAAAAGACATTATATAAGATAATAGATCTTCTCCAACAAGAGAATGAGCAAGGGACATGATGAGGGTAGTCGGTAGTCGGTAATCGGTAATCGGTAATCGGTAATGGGCAATAGAAAACGGAAATGGGTGATGGGCAGGGACGATATGCAATGGATGTCAACAATTTCCAAACAATTCAATCATGTTGCAGTTTCAAGATATACCCTAATCACCATGATCCAAATAACCAATATATCATAACTTGTCAAGTGCTCAGGCGTTCGTATCATTTGCATAACTGATGAAATTGTAACCATCTTGGAAGTTAAAGCTAGCATTATCATCAGCACGAGCAGAAGCAGAGTCAGCAATGCAGTAGGTTGGAAGAAAAGCGTTGGGTAATATAATTAAAGAGAAGGAGAAGATAACCATGGGAGATGGAGAATGAGAAAGAAAACGAGGGGAAATATATGAACTGAAGAAGATTATAACCGATGAAAGTAAGGGTGGGAAAAAAAAGAAAACCATGTGACGAATTCAACAATGAGTGGAATATAATTATTCATTGAAGGTTGATGGATCAGATGATATGATGTTGAAAAATGCAATATGTGAAAGGGAATAAGGTGCCATTGAAGGTTAAAGAAACATCAAATGAGATGGGATGCAAAAATGAAGAACCATAGGTGGGTGGGTTATGGACACCATCAGTTGTAGTGGTTGTAATTGTTGTAATAAAGGATTACCTTTATGCTTTATCTTGAGTGATACAGTCAATCTATTTTGAACTATCATTTTCACCATAATCTTCACTCATCTCAACCTCTTCATCCTCAATAAAAGACGCATCGTCATCATCCTCGTCATCATCTTCATATTCACCTTCTTCTCCTTCTTCCTCCTCCTCATCATCATCTTCTTCTTCATAATACCAATCATCCTCATAATTATCATACCCAGGTGGGTTTAATTCAGGAATGATGAAATCGGAAGGAATGTCCCTCTTTGATCTCTCAACATCCTGAGCAACTCTCAATTTATAAGCAGAATAATCGTCTCTGAACATCTTTGAAGCATCGACATTAGCAGGAGAATTGATATTTGGATCATCCAACAGTGATATGATCGACACCAACACCGATTCGACACACTGAGCAGGAGACCAGTTCTCATTGGATGGTTCGTCGCTGTATGCTGCACCCGCCTCATGTAAGATTGAGATACAAATACGACCATCGGCATAGACATTCGGATGGAAGATGGCAGGTGTGAATTTGAACTGAGGTGGTTTGAAAGGGTATGAGGTTGGGAAGGTCATCAGGCATCTTAAAAATGCACCGTTGTATAAAGAATCAGAGTTGGAAACGTAAAGTCCAACACTCCACTGGAAAATGTTATCGTTTAAAAGCTCGATGTGAAATGCTGGTTGTGATTTGCTTATTTCTTTCAGCTCTCTTGATAATATAGCAGCTGAACTCATGATATTTGTATTACTTGAATATATATGTTTGTTTGTACGTTTGTTTGATTATATGTCTTGTGGAAAGGTAAAAACAAGTTTGCTTCAATTTCTTGTTGTTTTGCAAAAGTGATTGGTGGCTGTCTTGTGGATTTAGAAGACTCAGAAGAAAACAAAACGCTCTTGGTAAGACAGTAACAAAATGGAACAGTCAGATGGTGATGGTACTGTGTATATTAGTAATACTAGTGCCTGTGTATGGTACTTGGTGGTGGTGGTGGTCAGAAGAGTGGTTTGCCCTCTGCACAACAAGGAACACACTGTTCTTACTAAGAAACCCGACCGGTGAAACCCACAAGACACGCCAGAAAAAAAAGAAACGCTGCAATGGCGCAGTATATAACGTGCGCGGTGTCGGCCCAACATGCGCATTGCAGACGCTTCGCTGTACAGGTCCAGCTGTGCGTCGATTGAATCAACACCGTCGCGTCGATGGCTTTTTAGTTTCGGCTACTTGTATATATAAGAGCTACACGGTACACGGGATTCATTCATTAGTTCATTCATTATTAGCTATTAGGTATTTATGGCGACTACAAATCTCAAATCTCATGTACAATACCCCGATGGGAAACAATCCCCATCATCTTGCATGATCACAGCAACAGGTGAACAATTCTCCTCTATGGCAGAAGTAAAGTACATCAACTCGTACAGCGCCGAGGAGATTCCATAGTTATCGTCTGTATATTTGCAAGCATAGAAGCCATCACTTCTACCATTGTTCAGTAGATTGCTATTCTTATCAAATAAAAAATAACAGGTCTCAGTACTCAATGTCTGAATGTAACCTTCATCTTCATCAACGCAGTAAGGTTCCCCAAAATAACTGATGAGTTGATTGTCGGTGATGGTGTAAGTCAAGCCCTCGGCGGTCTGGTTTAGAAAAAGATACTCAATTCCAGCAGCTTCATGTTCACTAATAACCCCTAACCCATCAATATCTGGATCTTCGGATTGTACATATAGGTAAACCGTTCTGTTTTGTTGCGCTTTGCATAGTAGCGATAAAGTGGAGAGTGCTATAAGTGTTGATATTATGTTCATTTGTGGGTGTATGTGTGTCTGGTATAGTGGTATAACAACTTTTCATGTCCAAGAAGACATCAGTTTAGGTATCGCACATTTAGTTCATGGACGATAGATATAGATTGTAGATGTGCATATATATATGAAGTTACAAGATACACAGATCACAGATCACAGTCAAACACCCTTATCGATTTTGGGACTGGAGAAGAAGAAGGCTGGATGGTTTCTGGTGAGGCTGCGTGGCACATTCGGCGGAGCTCACTTCAACTAAAAAGAACTGATACGATTTCTGGGTATGCTGGTGCCGTCTACGTTGCACGCTGAGTGCTATACTAACTCTGCTATGTATAATATTCGGTAATTAAAATAAACTTTCAAAAACAAAAAAAAAAAGCAGCAAGGCCCATATCAATCTCAATAAAAGTGAAACTCGTCTGCTTCATTCTTGGGTTCGGTGTATGAGGTGAAAATATAATCTTCCCACTCGTTATGGGTATCTCCTTCATCCGTGAAGTTTGAGAATCTGTCAAAGATAACGGAGCCATCGTTCACGTTATCTTCATTGAGCTCTACGAAACCCTTGGACTTCACCTTATTCAGATTAGATACCCAAAGATAGTCGCTCGAGTATATTTCTCTTAATCCTAAACCAAAATTAAGCACGATTTTGATCGAAAGTAGAGATAACAATAAGAGTAGTATGATACTTATAACACCAAGCGCAAAGGCAGTGTATAAAACACCAAAGTTTGTAGATAATTTGCTCGTGCATAGGTCATTAATCTTGTAACTGATGAAACCAATCAATGCACAATAGAAAACCACAGAGCAGATGAAAAACAACCGCAGTTCTCTTGCAGCATAGACATCAGCTCCTATTATTACAAACAATGAAAAAAGAAGGGCCAACAATGAAATGACAAACTTGGAGTTCTCTATATCGTAAGCAATGATGGTTGTCTGTAGCAAAAACATTGGACAGAAGACAAAGGCCAATTGTAGTAAAGACCTATTTATATTGAATAGCATATCAGCACTAGCCAATTTGCTATTCTTGGAAGCTTCATCCTTCCTGAGGTTAAGCTTCGATCTCCAGACAATCAACACTTGAGTAATCAATGTAAAGTAACTCAAAATCACAATGAATATTGAAAGAATTTTCTCAATCCATTTGATATCAACTACGCTTGAAAAATAAGCAGCCAAGTCAGTTGTGTTTTGATAAGCCAAAAGTTTTTCCAATGTGTTCGGTATTTCTTTAAACTGAGTGAACGAATAAATAACAATCAAGATGGAAAAACAGCAAACTGAAATTAGTTGATATCCGTTTCTAGTATAGATGGAAAAGATCATCATAAAAAACTGGTAAATAAGAACACAGATGCCGAAAACAAACTGGAAATAAACAGACTGTTTCTTTTGCTTCAATCCTCCTTCAAACAAGGGATATGTACCCCAAACATCAATGTGTGTTGTTGAAAGATAAGCATCTTCGTCATAATAAATGGTCTCGTTGATAATCAAAGGAAAATGTTTCAAAAATGTTGTTAATAAAACGAATCTCAAACAGAAAATAATGATCAACAGACAAAATGAAAAGATTAGTAGAATCCTAACGAAGGTGCTGGTGTTAGCATAAAAAGTTTCTTTGAAACTCGAAGATTTAGAAGTCAATACTGGTGCTGCGTTCGTTGGATCAGTAGTTTCGAGTAAATTGGAATCAGTTGTTATGCTCAAATAGTGGTTTTTCTTCTCTGCTTCATCTATCGTACTTGAATTGGAGTCTTCATTATTATCAAAGAGGTCTGTCTCCTTTATCAGAGAGCTGTTGTCACTCCGGTTTGTTTTCTGAGCATTGTTCAGTCTAGTAAGCCAAAGATAATCCCTTCCATAAACGTGTTCCAAACCCCATCCATAATGGAACAAGAGGATTATGGAAGTAACGATCAATAGGAAGAGTAATATTGCAGATATGATACCAAACAAAGCAACAGATTCAATGATTCCAAAGTTCGAGGATTGGTTGTTGGAATAGAGATTGTGTAATTCATAGATCACGAAAGTTAAGAACAACATAAACCAGATTATTGAGGTGATTGTGGATAAAAGCATTTCTTTCGATGCATAGAGATCAGCAGTCGATATCACAAATATTGATACTATAATTGAAGAAATCGCAAGCACAAACTCCGGATCACCCTTACTGGCACTTATTATTGCAAGCTGTAGAAAATATATAGGGCAGAAGAAGAATGTCAGCATCAGTAGACCTCTGTGTACAATGAATATGACATTTGACTGAAATAACTTGTTGTTGTTACCAACAATCTCTCCTGCAGCTTGTTTGAACTTTGCTTTCAACTTCCAACAGATGAAGATCTGGATGAGAAACCCTAAACAATTGAAAACCACTGTACAAACCGTCAGGCCTCTAATAGCAGTTACTGGCAATGAAGCATCAGCAGAAGATTCTGATAAGTAAATGATAAAATTGTTTAATATGTTGTTGGTTTCCAAATACTGAATTCCAGAGAAGATTGTTAGAAAACCAGTAAACAAAATACAAGAAAACAGATGGTAGATATTTCTTGTATAAAGAACAACCAGTGTCAGTAAAAATTGGTATATCTCCGCGTACATATACAAGGCAAGATAGGCGTAGATGTCATTTTTCTTTTGAGATAATAGGCTTGAGTAAACGTGGTACAATCCAAACTTCTCATATAATCGGTATTGGAAAAGATCAATCTTTGAAGGGAAATTCAATAACAAAAGTATGAATGTTGCCACTTTGAAAATCAAAATAAGACCTCCAGAAATTAGTGATTGAATTAGAAAAGCTTTGACCCAAGCAGAATCATCATTCCAGACATTGTTCTTGAATTTTTCTTCGAATGATAATGGCAAAGTCTGCTTTCTTGGATCCTTCTCAGGATCTTCAAAAGCTAATTGAGTATGCTCTTTCTCTAAACTTTTGAATGTTACCAACGATGCATTGTCTAAATCTTCCGCCTCTGTGATGTGTCTTTCTGGGGAGGGGACTGTCAACGGTGTAGCTTCTGTGCCATCCTCTGTTTTCAAAACAGAAGAACTAATCACTGGAAAATCAAATGATATAGGAATTAGTGATGATTGATGTGTTTGGTTTTCCCCAGTAGTGTCACTAGTTGATGAATCCATGTTTGATAGTCAGACTTTCAATGCTGAAATAACAAGAAGACGTCATGAGCTAGTTTTTCTTGATATCAAACTCGTAAAGATCCAAGTGGGTCTTGTAGCATATACAAGCATATACTTATATCAGCATAGCAATGATCATATCCCTTTCAAACTTTATTTCCAAAGCAGTATGCCAGTTCTGATTCCTTTCCATGTTCCAGGGTCCAGTCCCTTCCTCTCAGCCTCTTTGTGATTTGCGGCGCAGATGAGCACAGTTGCCGCTCGCTCAACCCACAAGATACTGATACTGATACTCATACTGATACTCATACTCATACTGATACTGATATCAAACTTTGAAATATTATCAATTTAAAATCTGTATAATATTAAACCAGAAGTATGGAACAAATTACGTACACAAAAAAGCAAAATCAAATAAATCCAAGACCAATCCCAGTATCAAATATCTAATAGTCATTAATTTGTCTCATCGACAGACAGTCTTTCAACATCACTCGATTCGATTGGTGTTCCAGTCACTGCTTGCTCTTTAGCTTTGGCTGCTGCTTTGGCTTGTCCCTTTTTACTATCAGTATCCAAAACAAATAATGAAGCAATAAAGGCTAGAGCCACAGACGCAATTGAGATGTATAACGCATGCACTATACGATCATGCATAAGTCTTTTTTCTTCAAAAGTGCTTGCAAAATTAAGCTCACCAACAACGGATGTGAAAATGGCATCACCAATTGCAACACCAATCTGACCACCTGTCCAATAAATTCCAGCAACTGCACCTTGTAAATGCATTGGAGTGTTCGAAAGAACTGAATTCATAAACAAAAAGAGAAAGAAATTAATAGCCACTCCAGTGAAAAACAAACTGAACATCTCGAACTTGAAGTAACTGTGAGATTTAGCAAAATCAAGTCTAGTTGACCAAACAGTCATACCCAACGCAACAACTGCTGTACATATGATGTAGTATTTGGTACCCACTTTTTTGGCATATGTATCACGATAAATAAGTGAGCTGAAGATGATACCCACTCCAAGAGGGAAAACTTTTAATGAAGCAACTATTGGAGAATCATGGTCAATGAATTGATGGTACTGGAAAAGGCCAGTTAAAGTGACGGTGAAAGGCATGAAGTAGAACACAACAATAACCAAAAATTGAAGAAAATTAGGAATAGACAGACATTCTGGAGGAAACAAGTAGTCCAATCTCAATCTCCAATCCAACTTTTTTTCAGCCTCAATTACTTTAACAGGTTCAACTGTGTTACTTGTATCGTTTGAGGAAGAACTTGCATCCGTTTCAAGTTCTGTAACTTCCTCGACTTTTATCTTGTGGGTGTTCAATGGATCAAGCGGGATTTGGTTGCTGTGTTTAACTCTATAGGTCTTGATATAAACTGCTTCAAACATAAACAACCCAACGATCAGCAAGATTCCAACGGGCAATGGAACGTACGCTTTTGGAGACTTCCAATTCTGGCCACCTTCTGTCAAACCCAAAATAACTAAAAGGAAACCTGTAACCAATATGATAACACCACCGTAATTCAAATTCTTCAATAGAGGTGTCTTTTGTCCTTCTGGTTTTTCTGGAGGGACCATCAAAAGAATCAACAAAATAGTTGACACAAATGAGACACCAAACACAAAATAGAATAGTGACTTGTAGCCAATATCAGTCATTGCAAATGCACCACCAACAACGGTACCAACACCAAGTGCACCAGTTAGAGCAAGTAGCAAGTATCTATTGGCAATTTGCAAAGCATGCATATCATTACCAAAATAAGCAGCAGTTAAAGCAACTCCAGAAGGAACCAATGCTGATGCAGCAAGACCTTGAAAAGCTCTGAACACAATCAATACAATCACAGAGTTTTCAATAACTGCACAAATCAAAGCAAATAACGCCATGAATCCAGTACCGAATATGAAAACATTGTGAGGTCCCACAATATCTGCTAACTTACCGAAAAAGATAATGAATGAACCCAATGTTAAAGCATATGCTGAGATGACCCATGTGGCATTTGTTGAAGTTGAATTAAAATGCTTCTGAACACTTGTGGTGGACGTGAGACCACCTGTAACGTTTATATTATCCATTGATAACGCAACCAAACTGATAGCAAAGGACAAAGCTTTGCTTTTTTTTTCCGCTGGAACGATGTTTCTTGCTCTTTGTAATAGATTCATTATTGAGGTGAGTTTGACTTGCTGAAAAAATGTGATTCTTGTCCTGGGAGCAAAAAGATATACTCGATGTTACCCAACTTGAATTACAGTCATAGTGTCCACATTTACAAAGAAGCAAACACCTTATAACTTATATATCCATATTCTATAGTTTCACCTTTGGTCTTGGGTATATCAAATCATTTTATTGTCTCGTATAGCAATTAATGCTTGGTGCTAGTTATAACCATGAACCAACACCGACGGATTATAAATCAAGAGCCGCACATGTTAAGCGGGCTCCAAAGTTTTAACAGGTTCCTGATTAGCAAGAAGCAGGATCCCATAAAATGACACAGAATCAACAAGAGCCGCAAAATATTCAAAAGATATTGAATTTACTATCTGTAACCCACTTACCAGTTGATGTTTGGGAGGGGCGTTACGTCTAGTAAGAGAGATATCATGTAAGGGCCCATATCTATCCACACCAGAATGTTACATATATTGTCAGCGCTTCTCGTCAATCACAGATCTATCTAGATTATACTTGCGGTGGATCTTCATCAACGTCTTTGAGCAACAAGTTTGGATTACTAATAGGATTTCGTATTTTTATACAACTTACACTGGTGAAAAGAGAGGCTTATAGTAAGTGGAAGCTGATTACTTATACCTCGGAGTCACTGAGCAAGGGTGGTTTTGATAGAATCCCATTATGAAAAATATGAATTCGGTTATATGAGGCTCCCAGTTGATGGAATGGTAGGGAATCAAAGAACTCACATTCATCACACTGGAGGTGTAGATCTGGTGTCCACAAATGAGAGGTCTACCTGCTTCATACTCTTTCTATGTTGGGAATATTTCTTTCTGCGTAATGAGTTTCGATTTGTCATTGCTCCGGTGTTCATATCTTCTATCAAAAACAATCACTCTCTAAAACAACTCAGTGACAATCAGCACTCTTTGGATCATCTCAGTGTCAGAAGGGTGTCTCTCTCTCTCTCTCTAAGAGTGTTACGTAACTGCTTACGTGCGCGCCGGGCAACGTGCTTTTCTCGTTCGCGGGCGAAAGTGGTCGCCATCTGCAAACCGTTTATCTTTCAGTGTGGACAGATACACTGGTGATGGTGTCCCCCGTCCCACTGGCATCCTGATCCACCTGTATACAACCATCCACCCATATTCAACCATATCTAAAACAAAAATGACCAGCTCAAACAAGGATATTGCGAGCCTAATTATCAAATTCTTGTCCGCATCATTGGAAAACGATGTCATTCCAGAAGATAACAGAGAGTCAATCGAATTTGCTATCGAATCAGTCTCCGATGCCTTCCAAATTGACAGTTCATTCACTTCTGCAAAGTTCGGTACCAAGACTTTATCTGAATTATTAGAACAAGCATTGAGTGTGAAAGCTTCCACCCCAGCTGAATCTCTTCAATCCAAAACCGTCGGCCAAGAATCCGTTCCTATTCATATCGATCAAAACGATGCCCAGTTGAAGGAAACCGCTGAGGCTTTGAAATTGGAAGGTAACAAGGCAATGGCCAAGAAAGATTTCGAAGGTGCTATTGCTAAATACACTGAGGCTATTGATCTTATCCCAACAAACGCTGTCTATCTATCAAACAGAGCTGCTGCTTACTCTTCTCTTAGAAAGCACGACTTGGCATTGCTGGACGCTGAAAGGGCAATTGAAGTTGAACCATCTTATGCTAAGGCATACTCAAGATTGGGATTGGCTAAGTACGCCTTAGGTGACGCTAAAGGTGCCATGGAAGCTTATGAAAGAGGTATCAACGTTGAAGGTGAGACTCCAACAGATGCCATGAAAAGAGGTTACGAAACCGCTAAGAAGAGAGTTGCTAGCGACTTGGCCAGCTCATTGGGAGGTTCTGAACTTTCATCAACTGATAGTTTATCCAGAGATGCTCCTTATGCAAGTGCCAGTGCAAGTGCAAGTGCTGGTGGTATGCCAGACTTATCAAGCTTCTTAGGTGGTGCTGGTGGTGCTGGTGGTATGCCAGATTTGTCAAGTTTGTTAGGTGGTGCTGGTGGTGCCGGTGGTTTATCTTCTTTGTTGAATAACCCATCAGTCATGCAAGCTGCTCAACAAATGATGCAAAACCCAGATGCTTTAAGCGGTCTGATGAACAACCCACAATTGAGACAAATGGCTCAATCTATGGGTCTTGGTGGTGCCGGTGCCGGTGCTAGTGCTAGTGCTAGTGCCGATGCCAGTGCCGATGGTGCTTCAGAATCAGCTGCTTCCTCTACTCCAAACTTTGAAGATTTGATGAACAACCCAATGTTACAAAATATGGCTAGACAATTCATGGGTAATAATGGTCAAAACTAAGTTTGAGGAATGTATGCTGACAATTCGATTATTTTGATTAATTTTCAAAAATTTATACTCTTTAGTTTGTTCTCTTGTATATGCATCCCTTTTTACTATAAATACTTAATCTCTTTAAGAAAAAAAAAACCGAAAAAATTCATTAGATGTTCTATAAAGAAGAAATTCGTAAATATGCAGGCATATGCGTTTATATAATAGTATTGAAGTTCTCCTTCCTTGTAAAAGTTCGTTTATTTTTCTCTTAATCTCTCTAATCCATTAATCATCAGGCCTTTCTGTAATTTCAAAACTTTCAACTTGTCACGAAAATAATTCTTCATCATGAACTTGGTGAATCGTTTTTTAAACAAGTAAAAATTACTTATCTCAACACACAAACTCTCATAGTTTATACTGATATCCAAATTCAATTCAACAAACTGTTTTTTAAGCTTGCCAAAATCATCTATCAGCTGCTCGGCATAATTATGACGTCTCTTTTCAATCAGCCCTATGAAATAAGATGTGCTTGGCGCAGAAACAGGTTGATCTTTATCCGGCGATAAACCAGAAGTGTCCAACTGGCCAATCGAGTTATCATGGGCTAGATCATTCACAACTATGGAATCCAAATCTAAATCACCTAGAAGTTTACCAATCTCAACAATACACAATTCGATTTTGCTTATTATAGTCTGATTCTTATCGTGTTGGGTTGTCTTTTCAATTTTCAAAACTTTTATCAACTCATCGTTCAATTTCATAGTGTCAAAATAAATATTCCACCATTTATTTATCTTTTGCGATATGGAATTGTCAATCATCGTAATTAATTCGGTACTTGAATTCCGAAGTATTTTTATAGATTCAACCAATCTCTCGTCAATTGATGAATAATCAACTGCAGACAGATCCTTCTGCAATTGAATAAGTTCATTAAAATATTCCAGATGGATTAGATTCACATTCTCCTTGATAAGTGTTTCATTGGTTGTACCAGCAATCAAATAATTGAAATTTTGTAACACATACCCAAGGTCCTGATCCTTGTTTTGCTTGAAAACATAAACCTTGTAGAATCTCTCCAGCAAAGCATTCATGGATGTTAATTCGTTAAGAGAGTATTTCAAAAAAGTCTTGTAGTTTCCCATCTCCTCGGGTTTCAAAAGAATCACCTTCTCTTCATCATCATTTAAAACTTTGCCTCTTTCATCTAGCATTGTATGCCTCTGATCTTTATGTGCTTTGGTTATTTTCTTCAAAAGATGCATCTCATTAAGAGGGTGCTGTAATGTTATAAAACTTTTGAAAATTTCATTTTCTCTAGTTCCTTCATTGAACATCAAACTTGAAAGTATTATATTCAAATTCAAAGCCTGTCTATTTATCTTCATCTTATTGGAGTAGTCTATGCTTGTTCGATCCTCACACTCCATAAAATCCGGAAACCATAAATTATTGGTATTGAAAAATCCATTAGGTTGTTCAATTTTCAACAACTTCATCAACTTGATGAAATCCTTTTTGGTATGGATCGTCAGGTTCCAATCCTCAAGGTTCTTACTTTTAGTATACATACAAATATCATGATTCATATCAAACTTCAAACGAGTCAACCCACACATGATCTGGTTGATTTTAGGAGAAACATTCAACAGATATCTGCAGTCGATCAGATCCATTATAACCTTGTTTATATCCTGGTGTGGATGTGTTGAACCAGACGATAATGATAAGCTTGACTCTGTTTTCATATTGATCTTATCCAGCTTTATATAATCTAATGCGGTCAAGTAATAGCATGGCTCAATCCTATCTATAACTAATCTTTCGTCATTCAATATCACTTTGATATTCGAAATTCTATTGTATCTTATGAACTGCATTAATGGAGTTTGAGAATTTTTGTTCAATGCATTCAAATCCAAACATTCCACTTTGTCGAGTAAGTACTTCAATGCATCCCCATCACGAATCCCGTGAACCAAAGTGTTTCCCTTCTTATCAATATGATCTTTGAAATTGAACTGTTGATTTCGGGATTTATACCAACCAACCACAGTGTCAATCGCAACTTTAATCAACCCTGTATAATCAGGATGATCATAGCATCTAATAATAGCAAAAAGTGGAGTTTGTCCATTGGTATCTTGATCTTTCCAATTCACGTACGGTCCAAATTTTGGTATAAGCTCACTTCTATGGAACAAAAAATGGCCTAAATTTCTTCCATGAATATCCTTCTTATTGCAATACTCTTCTAATTCTTGGTCTTCTGCTTGTAGTATGATATCTGCCAATTCATCAATCACTTCCAGGTTTTTAATCTGTAATGCGGCATTTAGTAAAGTTAACCCATTTATATTGCAGTCTTCAAGAATGTCATCAAGTGTGAAGATATACTCGAATGAAAAAATAGCCTTGAATAGTCTCTTGTTGTTTCTTAATACGGCTAGCATCAAACATGACTCTCCTTGAAAAGTGGAGCTTCGTATAAAAGAATCAGTTGCGATATTATCACCATTTTCAAATGGCTTAAGCAAAGAGGTTATTTTCCTAATATACAGATCATCATCGGTTGCATCGTTCTCCATATTATTTTCATTGAAGTCCATTGAAATGGAGTTTATCAAATCCCAAAGTTCCTTATTTTGAGTAGCGTGTTTGAGCAATTGATTCATATTCTCTATATCATTAAGATAGTTTAATGTTGCTTCAAATGATGATATGACATAGCCTGTAATTCCATGATCCAAAACCTCAGGTGAGAACGAATACTCCTTGATATAAGCAAAATGCGAATTTAGATTCTTAACAGATGATGACGATAACACCAAGATAAAGAGTGAGATCAGCGTGTCTGCATCAACTGAAAACTCATCAAGTTCATCAAACCCATTTTCTTTTGTAGTTAAGATCTTGAAAGTCCTTATCAAAATCTCCACTTTGTTAGCACTGCTATTGGAGAATTCCAATTTCCGGAACTCTTTAATGGCCATAACAACACGTTTTTCCAAGAGATTTCGTCTGGTAGAATTGAACAATATGCTCTCTGGTAATCCAACTTGATTTATGCTCAAGTGTCGGAGCAGGTCATAATTTTCACAAAGTATTTTATCATGTTCCCACACTGATGATGATAGAAACTGAAACCAAAATTTATCGTATATGTTCTGCTCAATGTATGTGTATATAGACTCATGCAAGTCGATGTTGGGAAAGCGGGTGCTGATACTGTTGAAGATGTCATTTGGTACAGAGTTGATTATTAAGCTTCCTTTGGACATTATATCGGTGAATTCATCAGTTGCTTGTTTCTCTGAAGATATTCCATTTGGTTTGAAAGAAATGAACAAGGTTTTGAATTGCTCTCCAATATGGTCCGACAGACTGGGCAATTCTGCAATGATCTCATCAAATGGCTTTTTCTCAAGTCTACTGTCCTTTTCGTAATATGTTTGTTGTTTGATAGATTGCTGTGATGTTTTTTCATAAGCATGTTCATCGATTTCAACTTGGATGATTCCTCTTTCTTTAGGATTTCCAATAAGTGATTCTTCAACTACAATCACATGAAAATTAACTCCGAATGGTATATATGGGGCAAAATTCTTGAAGAAAAACTGGTTTAAGATCTTGAGCTTGAAATCATTTTTGAAACCTTTGATACTAGATATTATATCTCTTGTAATTGAAACCTCTTTGTCATTCAAAGTCTTGAAAGATTTGCCATTTTTGGAATCTGGATATAGCCTTTGATTAACGTTGATGATATGAGACTCGATGAAATCAGGATCGCAGCAAAGATCTGTATATCGTCTTCCTGAATCCTTATCGGTGTTGATTTGTATAAACTTCGTATCGGGAAGAAGTATCGCAAAATCACCAGGTGTCTGTGCCAATCTCTTCACAATGTTCCTGATCTTTGGGTTATCATTGATCAATGGGTTGTTAAACAGACAGTTTAGCATGGGGTTGAGTAACAAAGGCAAATGTACACGACCTGGTTTGGTCTTTCCGTTTGATATGCTACTCATCTAGTTCTATAATCAAAAGAGCAACTGTATTGGCTAGGAAAGTATCAGTGATGGAGATTGAATGGATAGCCATTAACCATTGCTTTAGAGGTCTTCAGATGCACAGAACAGCACAGGCTGAGCTCTCCAGATTTACTTAACGCGAGGCTCAAAAATCAACTTGTTTTTCTCTCAAAAAATTTTAAATTTTATTCATTTTTGATGGTGAAACTGATGGGATTCACTACTACAGAACTAACAAACATCGGACTTTGATTCATCATGGCTAAGGGAAAGAATAAGGATAAGGAGGACAGGGCTCCAACAAAATCAAACAGAGGCTCAAATGGACATCATTCTAAAGTCTCGCACAAGAAAGGTTATCAAGAAACCAAGTACATCACAAAAAAGACAAATTTCCCAGCTAAATTGGCCATGTGGGATTTCGACCATTGTGATCCAAAAAGATGCAGTGGTAAGAAGCTTGAAAGATTGGGTCTGATCAAAAATTTGAGAATCGGTCAAAAATTCCAAGGTATAGTTGTTTCGCCCAATGGTAAAGGTGTTGTGTGTCCCGATGACTTGGAGATTGTTGAAACACAAGGTGCTGCAGTTGTGGAGTGCTCATGGGCTAGAATTGATGAGATCCCATTCAACAAGATTGGAGGAAGGAACGAAAGACTGTTGCCTTATTTGGTTGCTGCTAATCCAGTGAATTATGGAAGACCAATGAGATTGAATTGTGTTGAGGCCTTGGCTGCATGCTTTGCTATTGTTGGTCATGATGATTGGGCATTGCAGCTGTTGGAGAATTTTTCTTGGGGTCCTACATTCTTGATCATTAACAGGGAGATACTCGATATGTATCAGCAATGTACCGATGCTGAGTCTGTCTTGGCGGCCGAAAAGGAATATTTGGATAAGGTTGAGAAGGATAAAGAAGATAGAAAGGAAATGAGAGGAACTGTTGATATTTGGGATATGGGTAATCCAAATAGACAAAGTGATTATGAAGAATCTGATGATGAAGAGGAGGAAGAAGAAGAAGAAGAAGGAGAGGAGGGACATGAACATGAACACAATCACGGAGAAGGCGATGAACTAAATAACGGTGTTCAGCCTCAAGAAGAAGGAGAGGAGGATCAAGATCAAAATCATGAAATCATTGAAGAAGAAGAGGAAGAAATAATAGAAGGTGTTGAAAAACTCTCGGTGTAGTCGATACCTATTTATATAAACAACCATGTACCATTAATTATCCTGAATTCTTTTAATCTATCTCTTGTATCAGCTCGTTGGATTTCACCATTTTCAGTCAATGCCCCCTCTGTATTGTCTTGATTTTTATCATGAAGCATAGTAGTCTACATCAAAGCAAAGAGAATTGTACATGAATATTGTTACTTCAAGACAAAAGAAAAGGAGGAACAAAAACTATATAGATAATACAAAGAACATATACAGGACTACGGAGCAGTTGTTATCTTATAACTTATGCTTTCTTTCACCACGCAAGATTTCTTTGAAAGCATTTTGGGGATTATTGGCAGCCCAGTTAGTCAAGCCCATCATGGATTCATCCAATGCTCCTGCCTTCACAATCGAGTTGAAACTTTGTCTTATCAATTTTTTATTCTGGAATATAGTTGTTTGATCCAAGCCAACTAACTCTTGATTGAGATAATTAGCTAGATACTCGTTGAAAGCATCGGGATTTTTTGCATTGATAACATCGTTAACTAGTCCAAGTTGGAGCATATCTTTCAAAACTAGTTTCTTACTCAAGCAGATAACCTCCAAAGCTTTACTCAACCCTATTCTGTAAACCAACGTTGAGCTAATACCTCCTTCGTTAATCAACTTGATATTTGTGAATGGGAAGTTCATATAAACTTCACTTTTCTCGTCACCAGAAGACATGGCATATACTAGATCAAACAACAAAACCAAAGAAGCGGATAACCCAATAACTGGGCCATTCAAAGCACACACCAACAATTTTGTGTGGTTTGATAACAATGAAATCAAATAAAGGTTTCTGGATGTGATATTATCATAGTAAAATTTAGTTTCCTTGTCAACCATCTTGGAGATAACTTTGATGTTTGCTCCAGAACTGAAAAATCTTCCTGAGGATGTAAGTAATGTAACTGTTGTGGATTCGTTCTTATCCGACTGGATCAACAAGTCAGCAATTATATCGAATTGGGCCATGGTTAGCGAGTTAAGACTGCCTGGATTGTTTAGATGGATGATGAAGACCTTGTCACGGATCTCATGCGTAATTGATGTGTCTTGTTCTGGCATTTTACCGTATATTATCAGAGTTTAGTTATTATTTTGACAAAACTTAAGAAAAGAAGGATTAAAACATATGTTTGAAAGGGAGAAAAAGGGAGTTTATTGGTGTATTTAAGATAAAAAGATAAAAAGATAAAAAGTGTGTGTCGCATGTGAAAAATGGAGCGGAGTGTGGGGTAAGAGAGACTGGTGCACGGGTGCTATTCTCGCCGCAGCTCGTCTTTGTCAACCACCACGTTCTTTCCGGAATAGTGACGGTCCTTGACGTGTCTCAAGTACTTTAGGAATCTGTTAGCAACGGGAGACTTGGCATTGAACTTCTTGATCTTGATCAACTCTAGACAGTAAGGACATTCAACAACTTCAACTTTGAATTTCTCCTCTTTGCATGTGGCCCATCCTTTATAAACTGGCTCTTGTACCAACTTACCAGTTGAAAAAACTCCATGGAATTGAATCATATGGTGCAAATAATTAGAATCATTCCTTCTATACATATTTTTTTGCACACAGTTTCTAAATTGTTCTTCATCAGAGTTATAGATCGGGCAGAGTGGACACAAACTTGAATTTCCCATCAGAACATTCTCTGTGGTTTTGTTCTCCATTGATGTTCTGGATTTCCTATTGAGTGCAGGCTCATATAAAGTAGTCTTAAATTTAGGATTCTCTTCATATATGAACATTTCATCTTTTTCAATTAAGGCTCTCATATCATTCATAACAATTCCGTTAAACTGTTGATGATAACTCAAAGGAATATATGTCGTATTGGGTATCACGGTTTTCATTTCCAAAACGTAATTTGGCTCTGTGATATCTTTGTTGATTTTTTTCACAACAGAATTATTTTTTGAAGTGAACTTCTTTTTTCTTTGTCTCTTGATAGGTTGTGGTTCTGATATCAATCTTTCTTCTGGAATTACTTCCTTTTGATCAACCGCATTTAGACACTCGTCCACTAAATTCAAAATTTCTTCATCATTGGGAGTTACTTCGTCAACCAACCAATGGTTATGATCATAGACAATGTTTCTTCCTTCTCCGTTTGCCATGTCTTCATTCCTTGGCTGGTATGTATACTCAAGGAATTGTGGTTGTGGAAATGTAGAGTGCTCAAATTCTTGTTGAGTTATATCGAAGTTGGTTTGATAACTTCCAGCATTTGCTTGCTCCTCAGAAATTTCATCTCCTGTTAAACTATCTAAAGAAAAGAATGGGTACTCATTGTTGCTCTGTTGATTCGGTGATCTGTAGTCATTGAATAACGAAGGATCAACATCGTAGTTTGCAGTGACGTCTAATTCCAAATTATCTGGGGAGTTGTAGAATATACTGTAGTCATTGAAAAAACGTGATAACCGCTCTTGATCAAGATCTTCATTTAACTTCATGGTGATTTGCTACTGATATTGGTGGACTATTAGGATCATATACAAGTAATCATCAAAGGTGAAACATTCTTTTGGGGTTACACAACAGCATCCAAAGATCAATTTATAACTTCAGTTACAATTCAATTGAACCCCACATCAACATGAAAATTATTCCTTCCTTGAAAGTTGGATAACTATACAGTATCATACTTGCAACTCACTGTAAGTCATCAAATTATCTGGTATGTGGTGTATAGTTATCTGATGGCAGAACAACATTAACTGCTCAAGTGCAACCGGTAGCCGGATTTTTGTCTGTTGCTCCTGAGATCCAAGCTATGTGGTGCAGAGGTGTTTTGGTGTGCTTGGCGTCTGCGCTTCAACAACAATTTCCTCTGATCGCTTGTTTCGAAGCAGAGAGAATGCGGAGGAGGCCAATCAACTGACTCGAAACGGACACGCTTGTAGAGCATACGGATATAATATATATACAATCGCTCTGGCTCAGGTTATCTATCTGATACTACTATATAAGATAGAAAGTCAATTTATCCAGTGTTTCAATAAACATGTCTACAAGTATGTTAAACAAGCAAGAACTCAACTCCCAAGTGGACTCATGGAATTGAAAGGAGAGGCATACAACGATTATTTTTTACAAGGTTAAATCACCCTGATTTTGATCAATGTGTCTAATATATAAAGATCAATAATTGTGGTTGTACCATACATTTCTTTCTTCATCAAATTACTGTGAATTGGCGTTTTTCTCATGGTTTATACATGTCGTTCCCTTTACTAACTAATACCGAGTGTTTTGGTAATTTTTTCTAGACAATCCAAGAGGTGGCAGAGGTGGCGCAAGAGGTGGCTCTGATAGAGGTGGTAGAGGAGGTTCAGACAGAGGAGGAAGAGGAGGAAGAGGTGGTTCAGATAGAGGAGGTAGAGGTGGTAGAGGTGGTTTTGACAGAGGTGGTAGAGGTGGTAGAGGAGGTTCCGATAGAGGCGGAAGAGGTGGTGCAAGAGGAGGTAGAGGTGGTGGATTTTCAGGTGCTATGGTTGTTAAACCAGAGTACAACTTCACTGCTGAATATGAAAGCAAAATTTCAGATGGTGATTCCTTGCCTATGATTCGCAAACTTCCTCCACTTGTCTCCGAAAAGGGGGCCTTGAAAATTGAGTTGAGACCATCATACGGTGTTTCTGGTACTAAGACTAATGTTGGTACTAATCATGTTAACTACTCAATCTCAAATTTGAAATTTTGGTACTACCATGTTACTTTCCCATCCGAAATTGATGCCAAGAAGAAAGTCAAGAAGGATCTTTTGGATATACTGCTAACCAGAGAGCCATTTGCTGCTTTAGGTAATATCATATCTCATAACAGTTCAGACTCTTTATACTCTACTGCTCCAATTCCTATTGATGATTCTAAGGAAAAGAAAGTGAGATTTGACTTTACAAAAGACGAATATATGGGTATTGTTCCAAACTCAATTTTGAAAGGTGGTGCTCCAAAAGGTAAATCTAAAGGACCTGAAGCTGCTGCTCCATCGGATTATCCAGTTTACTGTACCGTTGAGTTCATTCACGCTCTAGACATGAAGGAGTTACAAAACTATGTCTCAATGAAAGATCAAAACAAGGTTGACCCTTCGCCATACATTGTGGCTCTTAATGTTTCTCTAGGTTATCAAATTGCAAAGACCTCTAATGTCTTCGCCACTGGTAAAAACAGATTCTTCTTTGTTGATCATCCAGAAAAATGTCAATCCTTCCAAAGAGGACTTATAATCGCCAATGGTTATTCTGCTTCTATTGTTCCAACATTTGATAGCATTCTATTGGGTATTCGTCCAGTTGCTGGCGCTTTTGTTAAATCACATAATAAGGACGGTACCATAATGACCGTTGCTGATTTGATGGGAGACTATTTTGGTGAAGGTTTGGGTTCTTTGTCTCCTGATATTATCTTGAAAGAAAAGAACTTCTTCAAGGGAATAAGAATCCAAAGATTGTACTTGGGTTCCAAATCCAAACCAAAGGCAATCTTTGACATTTCTCCAGAATTCAACTCCGCTAACTATAAGTTTGATGTTGATGGTAAGGTCACTACAGTTGCTGCTTATTTCAAAGCCAAATACCAAATGACTATCAAGTACCCACAATTACCTTTAGTTCACTTGGGTGGTTCAAATTACATTCCAATGGAAGTTTGTACTATTATTCCTGGTCAAGAATTCAAAGGTGAAATCACTGACGTTCGTGGTGTCTTGGCCTTCACAACACATAGACCAAATGTCATTGCTGGTCTTACCCAAAAGATGGGTGTTTCTAAGATTGTTGAAACTACACAGGAGGATAGATTGGGTAAGAAATTGATTGTTATTCCTTCCAGAATTATCAAAGCACCAACTATTCTGTACAAGAATAAAACAATTAAATATATTGAAAAGGCTGCTGATGGTAAAAATGAGAAGAAGAAGGGTTCGTGGGATTTGACTGGTGTTCAGTTCTACAGACCTGTTAAAGGTACCATCAATCTTTTGGTTGTGGCCTTGAACCCAAGAAACAGAGGTTTAAGACCACACGATAAAGAACAGCTGATGGGTGCTGTTGATGAGTATGTTAACGAATGTGCCAGACACGGTGTCAAGCTAAACCTTACAACCTTCAAAGAATTTGAATTTTCCTTCCCAGATAAGTGTGCTGCTGAATTTACAGACTTTATCAAGCCTTTCAAAAAGAATATTGGCTTTGTTTTGACTGTTATGCCATATCTTGATAAGATTCTATATGCAGCAGTTAAAAAGACCTTGGATGTTAACATTGGTATTCCTAATCAATGTACCTTGGGTAACAAATTTGCTAGACAAAAATTTGACAAGTTTGATCTTCAAATGTATGCATTGATGGGTATGAAAGCATCAATCAAATTAGGTGGTGTGAACCACATTTTGGACGAAGAATCATCCTCTTTGTTGGTGAAGAATGGTATTCCAGCATTAATCTTAGGTGCGGATGTTACCCATCCAACAGGATTAAACGCTTCGGAAGGTGTTTCGATTGCATCCGTTGTTGGTTCTATTGATGGATACTACAATACTTTCCCTGGTTCTTTAAGAATCCAAAAAGGTCGTGAAGAAGTCATCAGTGAAATGGCACAGATGGTTTTCGAACGTGTGGGTGCTTATCATAAGAGTCTTGCCAAATTCCCTGAACATGTTATTTTCTACAGAGATGGTGTTTCGTATGGTCAATTTGATATTATTCTCAAAGAAGAAGTTCCTCAAGTTAAAGAGGCACTCAAGCAAGTTGCTCTGAAATACAATTTGAAAAACTACAATCCAAAACTAACCTTTTTGGTGATTGTCAAACGTCACAGTACCAGATTCTTCCCATTGGAAAAGAATGCTAAAACCGAAAAAGGTGCCTTGGTTGCCGTTCAAGCTCAAGATAATGTCATGCCAGGTTCTGTGATTGATAAGGGTGTTACTTCTGTTAAATTTTACGATTTCTTCTTGCAATCACAACAGGCATTACAAGGTACTGCAATTCCAGGTCATTATTTCGTTCTTTATGATGAACTCAAGTATAAGCCGGATGTTATACAATCTTTGACGTATAACCTCTGTAACTTGTTCAGTAGAGCAACCAAATCAGTTAGGGTTGTTCCACCTGCTTACTATGCCGATTTGTTATGTGAAAGAGGTACATGTTACGTTCATGGTGCCCAACCAACCAGAGGCCAGACCCAGTTGGAAGCTGCTAATGCTATGTTTGCTAAGGGTATCCATCCTGATGTTCAGCATACAATGGTTTATATCTGAATGTTTCATTATCATGCTCATCCATTGCCGATTTTGATTTTGGTTCCTTCTGTGTTATTTTGTTTTGTGTTTGTTTATTTTGCTTCCCTTTATGTTATTTTGTTTTATGTTTGTTTATTTTGCTTCCTTTATCAACTGATAAATTTTATGGTTTGAATTACTATTTTTCGAACTGGTCTTTGCATCAATGTCTTTTTGAATATGTATTCAATGCTGCATATTGCAATTTTGAAGAAATACATTGGATTTCTGTCTCTTTTTTTGAGTGAAGCAGGTCGGGTGGGTCTATCTGTCTCATGATAACTTTTTATATTTAGCTAAAGCCCCCTGAAAATTTTAAATTGATTAATTACGTATTATATGTAACATAGGGAAGAATGTTATTACATTTAATTTGAATTTCATAACACGAGCAAGTGAAGTGATATATATATACAGTTTCATGCACATCATCTCTCTGTGAACCTGATTATGCTGCAATCTAAGGTGGATCTAATGCGCATGACACTATCCTAAAGTTCACAAAACCATCATCATAAAATCAACCTTCTAACATTAGTAACCTTCCATTCTTTTAAACTATGGCTGTATCGACAGCCTAACAACCGTTTCTTGCTAACTGGACACCGACCACCTTCAAACTCATCACCTTCTCTTAAGTACTTGAATATACAAGTATAGCAAAACACATACCCGGTTTCAATAATCGCTGGATTGTTCATCTCATTGTGGCATATCCTGCACAATGAGCTTGAATCTGCATTTGAGGATGTTAAAAGTTTCTTTATTTTTTTATCGTGTGTTATTGAATTTGGTAGGATCTTAGGTGCTGGTATATCATCACCGCTTATTTCAAGCTCTGACGATGATGATTTATTCAATCTTAGTAGGTTACCGAAATTGGAAGTGTTGTACCATTCGAGGAATTTCAAGAGGAATATGAATACAGGCAAGATTGAATCGGTCATCAAAGATCCTGATTTTCTCAATGAGCTGATAAGTTTGGTGTATAGTTGAAAGATTGATTCATTCAATGAAACAGGTCTTAATCTTTCGAGTTCTTTGTTTGAGTCATCATGGGTTGGGTCTGAGTTGGATCGAAGTTCATCAAGCTGATAGTCAGTGAATGTGATTCTTGAACTGTTTATCTTGAACAGGTAATTCAACAAGTTTGTGGATTTGATCTTCCCTGACAAGAACAAGATTTTGAATATTATATTAATCAGTTTCAAACTTGTCTTTATAGAAGGATATAACTTGATGAACTGAACCTTTGAGTAATCTTTCCAAGATTCATTTGGTTTTAGGTTGTTCAATAAATAACTTGGGAAAATCCTATCGTATAAATAATCCAATTTCTCTTGCAGATAAGGAATGATCAATAAATCAATCAATGAGATTCCTATCTGTAACTTTGTCAATCTCTTAAATTTTGATAGTTTTAAAGATATGGCAGAAACATCACCTTCTTGATCAACTATATCAAGAGCCAACTTATTTGATCTTTTCAAACCATAAAATTTCTGGATGAACGAAGAGTTCCAGTCTTTCAAGTATTTCCATTCGATCAAACCTCTAATCAACAAATTCAACTCATCGAAATTATTCAAGATCCTGATCAAGTATCTTGGATACCGATTTGTATAATGGGCAAGAATGAATCTTATCGATGGAGAAAGTAAGTTTTCCAATTCAGTGGCAGAAAGAACTTCAAACAAAGTTGGAGTTTCTTTATCCAATGATCTTGAATCCAAATTGGAGTAAAAATCCATCTTAGGATAGTAATATTGGTGAAGTGGTGCTGCAAAAATACGGCCAAAACAGTAGTCTTAGTTACATACAATCACATTCAATTCGATTTGATTTACAAAAAACACCGAACTTAGGATGATTACGTAATCAGATTGAGCTGAGAGTTGAGCATCTTGATTCATGTTACTTTGGCCAGTCTCTTCATGAGACGTATTCTTAGTGAATTAGATGAAGGGCAAGAGTATTGGCAATTAAAGCTTTTCTCAAGCTTTTACTTGGTTCAATTCATAACTTTTTATGCCGGGGCTTTCAGGATGATAAAACTTGATACCATCAATGAATAATCGCCAATTTTCATACAGCGCACAGTGGATGAATGTGCAATAAGCACAACTAGAATCTCATTTGATTTGTATAGGGACTCCAAAGCTTTTATCTATCATTGAGAGACTCTTCTTTTGTAAATGACGCATTGGGTGGTTGTACAAAGAGTGAGGTGTGATGTAGTGAATCCTTGGTGAGCTTGTATAATCTCCGTAACACACACCACCACAACCATATACCAACAATTATAGCCAAGGATTAACCCTCCATCACTAAATTCGAATATTTTGAACAATTTTGTGTAACTCAGTATCCAAATGAAACTAGTAGGTTACAATATAACACTCAACTGAATCATGACCAACACCGTATGACTGAACCAAAATCAACCAAGTGTGTTGTCAAGTTGTTGTAGAAGGATATTAACTGTATATCAGAACACATATACTTTGGTTCCATTTGTACCTATGTAATGGAGATAATTATTTTCAATGTTGGTTCAAGGTTCAAGTATAGCGGTATACAAGTTGCATCATCCAACAAAAGCAACAAAAGGGCTTCTCAAGTTGGCGCGTAGTTGTGCTGTGCGATCTCCGACTTCAACTCAATTTGCTTTGAACTTTGAATATAAATAATCTCATGGTAATGGTATCAACTTGATTGTACTTTGAACATAACGATAAACAAAGGAATCTGACTTGTGGTGCGTTCAATACTGGTTATATTGTATTGAATACTGAGGTTGGCAAGAGTAACAAGAGTTCTGGTGCACTGGTGTCAGATAGCAAAATCTGCCAAATTACTCAAACGTGCCACGAATCCTCCTTTTTTCGGCAAAAAAATGAACAAAAAGAAGAGCAAAAAGAAGAACCAGCTGAGTTGAACATACCAGTACCAAAACAGGATCTAATTACCAATACTAAACTAACTATAATACAATGTTTGGAGCATTCAAGCCAACATTAACCACATTAGGTGGTTTACTATGGAAAAAACCATGGAGATTATCAAGATTTCAAAAATACAGACAGAGAAAGAGAATGCAAATGGTTGATGCAAACATTGAAAACTTATACAATGGACTAAAATCCAATTCATTGCAGTCTAAAAGAGTTGATCAGTTCATGTTTGAATTTCCAAAAGAATCAGAAATGTTACCAAAGGACAAATACACAGTTTTCAACAAGACTTCAAAAGGTTATAGAAAAGGTATCCATTTTGTTCCTAAATGGACTAGATTGTCAATCAGACAGGCTCCTGAGAATTTCTAGATGAAGTGGCAAAAGAGGTTTGTTATATAATTGCTTGTACATATATAGGTTTCTAATATTATTAGTTAAAGAGTTAAAAAGTTAAAAAGCGTAAGGTGGGTATATAAAAAGCGTAGGTTGGAAGAAGGAAGGTTTGTTTCGAGTTATAGATTATCCCAAATATAATTTGATATGAAATATTCACTATAATTATCATCAATATTTAA